>JAGFPH010000279.1:107006-164611 GCA_018207615.1 Philaenus spumarius | reverse complement strand
AAAAGATTATCCAAACCCGGCCGATAACCCTTCCCGAGATTTTATTAAAGATTTATTGTCATATGAATTTAGATAATAAATCAACCAATATTAATTGAGCAAAGCTGATGGGCAATCTTAAGAAATCTGTAAATGAACAATCTTGTGAACATAATAAAATTACCAATAGTTTCTTTTAAAGAGTAAATGTAAATGATACAATTTTGATTAAAATTAAAGAAAAAAAAATAAAATTTATATTCTGTTTCTTATTTATAGTTTTTAAAGTACAGCTATCATTTAAGTTCAAAGTAATATAGGCCTAAGATTATCATAAATAGGCTAATCCTATTAGACCACTCAAAGATTAAAATTAGTTTTGTAATTATTATAAATTTGATGCCCAACTAGTGGGGCATTATTATTATTATTAAAAAGAGAGAAAAGATTATTATAATAACTCGATCAATTCGGGATAAGATTTGGTTGAAGGTAAAACAGGAGCTGTTAAACTAGAAAGTAGCTGGTAATATTTAGGACCTATGCAGTTAATCAAAATTCGAGCTTTTACTTCATTGATGTTGTCTGTTTTAGGACTTAATTTTAACATGAAAAAGTTTTCCAGCCTTTCTTTATAGCATTTAAAAGATTCTTTGGAGTCATCAAAAGCTTCGAATGTCAGGTTTGGTAAAGACACTGCGTCTTCATTTGATTGTTCGTTCAGGTTAGATACTTGTGCTGTTGTAACAGCTTCGAATTTGTTGACTAAACTAGCAATAGCATTTGTTAATGCAATTATGTTTTCATCTGCCATGATTTAGTTGGATTATCTAATTCACAAAATGTAAAACTTAAATAGTATAGTACTTGTAATGTATTGAATTTGTGAAAATTAACAAAGCAAGTAAAAGGTAAACAAAGCTTGATTGAAAGTTGTCCATATTATTTAACAATAAAAACTGTCATTGTATAAACAATTTACCTTCGTCGCCAAATTGTTGTATATGAACTAAATATTATTAAAAAATATATAACTAAATACTTTAAATATATTAAAGAAATAACTTCTTACATTGAACACTGATGTAACTGTTTTTAATCCAAATGTAACAATAAAATCCAAACAGCTGATCTTTTAAATGAACTATCCAAAAACCTAGCATAACAGAAATCAATGCCTGGTAAATATATAACATTATGTTTCTTCTTGTTTATCAGATTAAACAATTCTGTTTACTTAACTGAGTTTATCTGATAAGGCCTGTCTCAATAGAGGAAGGCAAGGTTCAATTACGCCTAGAACACTGTTTAATACTTCCAATACAAAAAAAATATGGGGTGGAAAATCACTTCATTACAATGTTATCATTCTGGTGGGCACTTACTTGTAAGTGTGAACTGAATGCCTGTATATGTTTATTCACTGATTAAAGATTTTGAACAAGGCGTAGGTTTGACCGTCGTATAACTTTTGTTGGCATTATAAACCATTATCAACTGTAATCTGCATACATTGTACTTTATTTTCCAGGCAACCAAAGGAGACAAGTCATTGTCATCTAGTGAAATGTATGATGAAATGAGTGAAGAAGTTTTTAGTAAGTAATTTTTTAAATTAATCTTTTACATATTTATCTTTAGTAAAATGATAAAGTTTTATAAAAACATAAACTATCTAGCTCTGCTGAGCGGGAGTAGGCTAGAACTATTTCTTGCCTGCCTTATTACAAGGCTTTAAAGCATTGTGGTGTGAGGTCGGCCTTACCTGTCACAAAAAATTGCATTGCGTTCAATCTGATGCATGTTTAATCATATGTAGTACTTTCAAAAGTATTGTGCTTAAGTTAATAAGGTTAATGCTAATTGTTAGTACAGCATTACAAGCAGTGTTATGAAGAAATTACATTTTGTTTTTAATTTCAAAAAACATATTTTAAAATTATAGATATCATGAATGAATATTTAGCTCTCAGATTTGAAACTGTACTAGAATAAAGCCCCTGACACATTTGGCGACTTTACTTGCCACTTCAATAGGCTTGATTAAACGCTTTGTATACAGGCTTATCACTAGTACTAAACCTATTCTTGGTTACACGTTCACCTCCTGTATGGAGCGCCCGTAAGCAGTGGAAATCATTTGACAGTCACTGCGCATTTAGCCCCTGTAAAAACATTGACACGCTTCTGGCTCGCTGTTTATACACACTTTATTATTGATTATTTATTTTCAATTGAGTTATCTTCCCAGTTATTAATTACTATTTATTTCATTATGCTTTAATTAAATTTGAATACAGCTTTAAAATATATTTTATATGTGATATTTTGATACAACTGTTATTTTTTTAGTGTATAACAATAGTTTATGAAATACCAAAAGAAAATGTTAAAATAAAATATAGGCATAATAATAAATAAATAAATATTGTAAGTATATTTTAGTTTGAAGATATAAACTTAAGCATATATATCCGTAACTGTCGTCTGATAGTTTGACGACACCAGATGCCAGTCATGCTCTGTTTACAATATATCGTATGGATTTTGTTTACAAACACACTTGGTACATTCTTGTGTCTGAGATGAGGATCAAGACGTATTTAGATTATACAAATACTGAGATTACTGCATTTTTCAAAGACTATTATTTTTTAAATAAAGTCGAAAATACAATTTATGGGTAATATTGTTTAACCCTCCAAGTGCTGATTATATTGCTATTTAGCGATAAAGGTTTTTTTGGTTCCTTGCATGCTTATTAACTAAAATCATTATAAAATATTCACTAACAGTAAAGTAAGACTTATACATCATTTTATTCACAATTACATGCTCTTTACAATAAATACCTTTAACCCTACAACTGTCCATGTTAATGTTTTGCAACGCCAAGTCATTTCGGTGTGTGTGCAAGCATATTTTCAAAAATTCGCCAAATATAGTAATTGCATACCAATCCAAAAGTGTTCTGTACCTTTTTTGTAAGGAAAGGTTAAAAAATTTATTGATGTAAAATTGTAAAAGTTATTAGCTCAAGAAGCATAAAATGTTCAGTAACGAAAGGAAATAGTTCAACTTTAGGCCTACATAACAAGTCGTAAACATTTTTTGTAGTTTTTTCGTAAATATAAAAAAGTTTCGTAATTTAGTTCTAAATAGAACTGTATAAAAACATTTATCGATTTCAAATTTCTTATTTTGAAAACACCAGTTTTTGTGTTCCAAATACACGATTGCTAACAAAACCGCCTAATTTGAAACGTAATTTACTAATACATGCTTTGCCCAAAAATGAAATATTATTAAAACAAAGTGTAGAGAATAAATCAAAGAATTGAACTGTATACTTGTATATTACCTCATCGTAAAAGTGTTTTACTTAGAATCTATTGAATTACAGTAGAACCCCGACTATCCACGAGCGGATTACCCGCGTTGCGGCTTAACCGCGATCGCCAAAATATACCGCAATCACCAAAAAAATACAAATTAAATACGTAAAATAACCCAAATGCGATACTACGGCGAACGAAGTTTAGCGAGTGAAGGCCCATTATCTCGCGCGCAGACTGTAGCGCCACCTCAAAGACAATACAGTAAGCAGAAAAATCAAATAACCTTCATAACGGGACTATTCTCACCCCCACGCCCAACAAAAACAATAGTAACAACTCGTTATTTCTCCCTCCACGCAGTCGTCAGTGTCACTAAATCAGTGTTAAGAAAAATTCGTTCAGCCATTGAAAAAAAGGAGTCAAATGCAAAGAAACAAAAATGAATAAAGGACTTTTTTACTCCTTGCTGATAGAGATTGATATTGAAAGTGCATTTTGATAACAGTAGTACTGTAGTAGTTATGTACTGGACTGTGTTTGTTTTGTTTTTGGTCTTTGTAAATACAATGTAAAAAGTGTGTGTGAAACTATATAATTTTTCCAACATATAAAGGTTGTAACACTAACAGCCATGTAACAGAGAAACTACACGATAAAAAATAAATCAGCAGTTTCCCATAGTGTCTAAAAGCACAGAGGTTTGGTCTAAATAAATAAAATGACGCAATACATATATAATAATAATCATTTATAATTTTAATATATATATAAATTTCTTAATGACGCAAAATAATTACAGTAGAATCATTTTTAATAAATGAATAAAAAATATAAGCAGACTATAAAAGTAGGTAATGTAAAAGCAGACTCAAAAGATATATTAATGTATGAACATATATAACGTGTATGAATTATATAAACAGTTGTTGACAGTCGAAAATAAGTGCGTATTGTAAAGCGAGCGGTTGAGAAGGACAAATAAGTGATTGCACAATGAACAATTAAAGAACAGTTAAAGTTAAAGAACAAGCACATATAGAAAAATAATAAATACATGTATAACAAGACACAACATCGGTGTATACATCGAGATACGGAAGGCCTAGCACAGAATGGCGTACGTGAGGATTTGCAGGTAGTGCGCTGAAAGAGAGTCGCGTCGCACTACGTTCCAAAGAGAAGAGAAGAGAAGAAAAAAAAAAAAAAAAAGAGAACTAAAAAGATGGCGTAACAGTCAATGTATATTGTAAAAGGCCAGTGATGAGAAATTCGTTCAAAATGTAGTTTTTTCCTTGAGATGCCGACGAATGTTGTCGTAAAGTGAAGAAAAGATACTTTGGAGTTGGTGTAAGCTTGAAAATCAGAATCGATGGTGTGAATTAAGTGATATTTGGATTTATAAGTTGACCATGTGCTTTGACAAAAAGAACGCGCGATATGCTTCAAGATACTTTGTGTAAATTGTGTTAACAACGAAAAATCCTAGGTAAAGAACAGTGCAACGAGTAACGCAGTAAGTAATAATGGCCATAGGACATATTTTTTAGTCTGCAGATATGAAAATTTCAATTATTCTAAAAAGTAACTTCTTTTGATTTCTATTGCGTCATATCTTGAGATAGGGCTGACAAAACATTGTGTAATTGTAAATAGTTAATTGATTTGTTTGTATAATTGTTTTATGACGTTGATATTTTTTATTGTTGTAAATATTCATTTCTAATTATGTTTGAGTAAACAAATGGTTGTTGCCACAATGTCTTGAATTTCTTTATTCAGCCACGAACATCCAACTAGCTTGTACTTTAACAGCCAGGTTTCCACCCCTGAGGAAATTAAATTAATTAATAAATATTTTTACAGTAATTGACAATTATGAATAGATATATGCTAATAGAGCATAAATGAGGTTATATGTAGATTATTACAAATACCATGATTATTATTTTTTTTATTATTATTATTATGGGAGTTAAGTGAAGGTGATTTTAAGGTTTTGAAAGTAAGGTGAATTGAAATAAGGTGGAGCATAAGGTATAATTCTACGTTGAAGTTAGGTGAGATATTATATGGAGAGTTTAGGTAAATGGTGATTTTTATTATGGAAGTAAGGCAATAGGCCTAAGAGGTGTTTTAATGATTCAAGGTATTTTATGAGCGACGACTTCTGGTGTTAAGGTGAATAAATGAAAGAGGTGAAGGAGAGATATTAATGATTGTTGAATAATCCACATATAGCATTTTATTTTGATTTGAACATTTTTTTTTCTCTATTTTTGAAAATTTTACCGAACCCCACATTTTTTTTTTAACACATTATACTTAAGAATGTTTTTATCTCTTGTAACCTTAAGTTACAAGATACGTAATACTGTACATATTTAAATTAATGTTATTACCTGAACCTTTTGTAAAGATTAATTAAGCACTTATTTTAGTTTTACGGTCATTTTGAACTATTTCTAGGGCATTTTAGGTTAGTTTTGGATTATCCGCGATATCGATTATACACGGAAGTTCAGCCACCCATTATCGCGGATAATCGGGAGTCTACTGTACAAAAGTAAGATAAAACAAATGAAACCTCGTACGGACAAAGGAAATTCAAAATATGACCGTTGAAGACAATGGAAACAGCCTTGTTTTGCAAACTCAAGCGGTAGTATGAATTCTGTGCAAATATGAACTTTCAACTGCTGTTTGAATAACATCTAAAAAGTCAAATATAGTTTGCTTTACAATAAATGAAAGATTGAACTTTGGTCTATAAATAGATATCAAAAAGTCTATTGAAATAATTTGAATTATAAAAGATATCTCGAACGCAAAATGTGTTGTTTTATTGGTTGAAATCTGCTCAATTGCAAAGGTTTACAGACAATTCCATATCCTTGGAACTATTTGTCCGATTTTTGATTGGATGGCAGTTTCAGATAGGTAAAAAGTGTGATGAATCCTTCAGTATACAGATATAACTCAGAAAAATACCGGGCGGGCTGTATTGAAAGACATAGAAACTGGAATTAAAGGTAGTTTTGGTGCATTAAAATTCGCGCGACATTGGCTTTTAGAAAACTAAAAAACTGCAACGATGATTACGTATGTAAATATAAGTTTTAGAAAAAACTTGTAAATTCAAAAATTAAAGTTTAGATCATTTCCTTTCCAACGGTTTTTGATTTATTGCGATTGGATAGTTTTTAGTGGGTGAAATATTCATTACAAGTAGAGTTGTCAAAATTGATCGATTTCACGTGCCACGCCCCCACGACCACTCAAATTGAGTAGTCTGACAGTTGCAGGGTTAACAGGTGTACCTTATAATTTTTATCCTTTTTTTTTTTTGTTGATCAAAGTAAAAATTAAAAAAAAATGTGTTCTAAAACCACTCACTCAAAATATGTAAAAAAAGTAATGTAGAAAATCCAATATATAAATATAACTTTTTATTCACCATAAAAAGTTGCACAATTTTATGGTGAATAGAAATGTACATAACACTACTACTTTGCTGTAAAAAATGACTTTTCTGCACAAAGAAGAAAAACTTGCCTCTAAAGATATAAAAGTACTGTCTAGGCCCAATATTTATAGTTTTAATTTGTTATAAAGGAATAACACACACATTATATACAAGAATAAACGGTATCAGTTAACTGACACAAACTTTCTCCCAACTTACTGTAGTCAAAATAATATTGTTTTTAATCATTTTATTTACTACTTTTTAGAACAAAAAAAAAATAATATTCTACCTACGTCAATCGTATAAAAAAATTATTGTCCCATGCGGGATTCGATCGCGCGACTTTTGAATTACTGGCCGTGCTCGCTACTGTGGTGCTACCCCGTGTGGCCGCCGCGATGCTAGATTGACAACACAAACTTGTTTATTTTTAAACATTTCCCCATAATTATAAAACGCCGAAGTTTTGATAAAAACGGGTGGTGTCATTTTGTTTGGCATCTTAAGCACTATAAATACTGAAAATTTGATCAAAATCAGAGCCGTTTTTGAGAAATTTGCATTTTTGTCGTTTTTTATGGGTTTTTAGGGGTAAATTACCCTTAAAAATTAAAAATTCCAAAAAATGAAAAACGCCTAGAGATATTAGGGTTTAGTACCTATACCAAATTTCATGAAAATCGGACCAATAGTGTCCTCTCTGGTCGTGTATACATACAGACAGACTGACAGACAGACACCACTCTAAAAACTCTTTTTTGGGTTCAGGGAGCACCAAAACAAAAAATTCCACTAAAAATATTTTTGGGTTCAGGGAGCACCAACACAGATAATTGCACTAAACAATTTTTTGGGGTTCTGGGAGCACCAAAACAAATAATTCAACTGAAAATTCAAATTCAAAAATTTTTACGACAACTATACTTTCTCCATATACTACGTATAGGGTGGAGAAAGTAAAAAAAAGAAGAAGAAATATTTACAGTTCAAAGTCTCTAAAAGTCACTATTTTCAAACGCACCTCTAATAGCACTTGAATTACTAAGTTCACTCATAATTACTTCAAAAATGAATAAACATTTACAAAAACAAATAAAAATAAACTGATCTAAACTGAAACTAAAAATGAATAACAACTAGTGGATAAACAAACAAAATCCGAGTTCCGAGCGTCTATCTACGCGTACTACACGACTAGATAGTTTATTTGACAATTCTGCTGAAGGTTTGTTTGAGCCTATATCACTATGAAACTCTCAACTATAATAAAGTGACTCTTTCCAAACACAACCATACATAGAAGTATCCGATTGTATTAAAAATAGCGACGTCATACATATTTACAAAATGAGTTACACAAACGTCGCGGATGCGATGTTAGCACTGTAACGCGACTTTTATACATCGCATATGCGACGTTAGCACATGGAGGGTTAAGTTATAGTTATTTTTGTTTTCTGTTTTAAAATTTGCTTTTTATTTTATAAGCAACGCTGAGTTTTTAGTAGAGTAAACCAAGTAATTAGTTGAGCAATAAAATAATTTAAATATAAAAGTGATGGTAAAAATATGATTTAAACTGTGAACAAGTCTATAAATCATAGCAATCAAAATATCATAGGTTCAAAAGTTAAATTTAATTTTTTTTTATAAATGTCATGGCCAGGGGAAATATTAATATTAATCTGCGACGCCTTTAGGCTGACATTGAGGCAACCCGCAAGGCGCCCGAATAGTTGTAATATATGTGAGTTTAAGGGAATTATAATAATAAATAATGGCGTTAACGTAAAAGGAGGGGTTTTGCAAAGTTTAAATGATTTAGGCAAATTAAGATAACATTTTAAAGTAATAAACATAGAAATCCAAAGGAATAATGCAGGCAGCTTTATTTTTTTATTAATATTAATCACTTAATTTTTGTTATAAAACAAATTTATAAAAGATAATAGTAACATTAAAATATGGATGTTAAGTTTGGAATACAATATAGATGACATCACAAGACTATAGCCTCGCATTAAGGCGTCAAACAATAAACTAACAGGTTCTTAGCCTCAAAGCAGGTCTGAAATGACACTAAAGTGTTTCTGATTGGTCGAAATTAATCACGCGAGATGACGTCAGTGCGTGAACTGCGAGAAAAGACATTGTAGCGTCACCCACTTGGACAAGAATCATCGAATAGTAAAGACGTGCTTCTGTTGTGTTGTAAGCAATGTTCACCAATTAGTGAAAGTCTGTGGTATTTCTGGAGGAAATACGCCTTGAGTAATGGTAAAGTGTGTGTAGAGACTGCGTGATCACGCGAAAATAAATAATGATAAAGATCAGACAAAATTTGTAGAACTTAACAAAGTTGGAAATGTGTAAAGGTATAGCGTTGGTTTCAGACCAAGATGGCCGGCGAGTGTTAGACACTTCTTTGTTAGAACGAACTGTGTTTTAAAGTGAAATAGACAGTGTTACGTCGAAAATGTAAAACAGTGACAGTGCTTAGGCTGAGTATTCCAAATTATAAGCTTTTCTTTTCTAAAATTTCAAAGATATAAATTAAAGTATTCTTTTTTCTTTTTTTTTTTAAGTGCACTATAAATTCAAGTAACAAAAAACGTACGTAAGTAGAAAATTACAGTAAAATTAAGTCTGCATTTTAAAAGGTTTTAATTTCTATCAATTGTTGTATGTTTAGATTTAATAATACTAGGAGTGAATGTCTGAGTGATTGTTTTAAAAAAAGATTAAGCTATGGTTTGCCAATTTCATTTGATTTGTTCTTTGTTTGTTTAAAAATTGAAATGGGGCATTAAAAAACTAATGCCAACTATTATGTTTCGTTAATTTGATTCCTTTCCTTCCTGGCAAAGTACTTCATGGTAAAGATGAACCTAAAAAAGTAAGAAAGTTAAATTCAGTGTAGAATTAAGATGGTGGTGTGTATCAGTTTTGGCGGCATATTCTCTGTGTGTGGAACACAGAGTTCATGTTTCTAAGATGCGTCGCCCAGTAGTTGCCAACTGAGCACACAGATATATTACATGTTTTGTTTCTTTTGACATGCTGAATAACGTGATAAAGTTTGTTCATATGGTTGCAAGACACCCTGTATATTGGTTGTATATTATTATTGACTGTAGTCTGTGATCATTTTATTTTTAAGTTTTCTGAATGAAAATTAAGACTTTCAGAAAATACCTTTCTTGGGCTATTGAAAATTAGTCTTGTTCAGCACATTTTAGTTGTTTCTTTTTTGGGGGGGGGGTTTCAATTAGAGTAGTAATCTCACACTTGAAGCAAATCCTCGTGTTTCTCTCTTATTTGAAAGTTTTGTGTGGTGCCATTTTAATGTTGTCATATTAAAGTTGAACAAAATTTGTTTTAGTTATATATATTTCACAGTTTCGGCCAAGCTGTTTAAAAGCTATGGCTTAGTTTTTTCTGAGGCTATTTTTACCTTTAACCTACTATTTACATTAAACTATCCCATATTATCAACATCTGCCTCCAACTTTCCCGGGTTATCGTTATGAAGTTGTTGTGACAGTCCATGCAGTCTACGGACCATCACTACGGATGTTATCATCACTTAGAGTATTACATTTGAACTTAATACAGAACGTTCATTGCCCTGTATCTACAGATTCAGTCCTTGCTAACTGTAATACACAAAAAGTTTTCTATTTACTGGTCGCCACATTTTCTACTAGCTCTTTTTAACGTAAGACAGAGGGAACAGTGCATGTACGTAGGTGTACCAACAAAACTGTTTAGTCATATAAGTTGCTCTTTCATTTGATGAAAAGCAAATATAAATACTACGAAGCAATTGTTTTTTCCAAAGATTTGCTTGGCTAATGGTAGGTTATTGTCTTATCTATTTGTTAGAAACTATGAGCCTTCCTTACCCCCCCCCCCCCCCCCGCCAGCTAAATTACCATGAGCAACCATTGTTCAGTTACACAACTCATAATTTTTTTAAATTGAATCTGTAAGCTGTAAAATTTTCAATGTGTTTTTCTGTTCCTGCAGTTAAGACCTACACTCCTATATGTTTGTTGAAATTTCCTATATCTCCTTCCTCATCCATCAAATGTGAATATAAGATGACTGTACAAAATATTAAATAAGAAGATTAGTCTGTATATACGGGTAAGTATTGATCAGATGTGAACGATGTGACTGTGAGTTTGATTTGACTAAGTGTTTATATTGCAGGGCACAAGTATAAATTATATAAAAAATATATATTTTACTATACAGTAAAATCTCGTTAATAATTTGGAACTTTTGTCACTTCCCCTCAGAAAACCTCTAATATTCTAAAATAAATATTCTGTTAAGTATTTTCAACATCATATAGCCTCTAAAATTTGAATTTCATTTTGCATGTGCCTCTACAATTCAAATTTTGTTGCTATAATTTGAAGTCAACTTCTAAAATTAGAATGTTATCCCTCATTAGCCTCTGAAATTCAAAGTTAATACAAAAAACAAGTCTGTTGAAACACGAACAAGTGCATCCGCTAAGGTAAAAAGACACAGTTTCCTTAAGCGTTTTGTAGTAGATTCTTAAAATAAAGGTTTACCTCTGTAATTCAAATTTTATGTAGCCTACACTAACTTCTATAATTCAAAGTCTCGATAATTCAAACTTTCTTTAATTCGAAACAAAATTGATTTTCCTTGGATTTCAAATTAGTGAGGTTCTACTATATACAGATGGGAGAAATATACCGGAAAGGTTTAATGTTACAAAAATAATATTTTTTGTTTGGTTAAATTTTTAATAGTATGACCAAATCTCTCTATATAAAAATGAATGTTTTTTTCTTTGTCCTCAATAGACTCAAAAACTATTAATCCCCTATACAATAAATATAAATTGAACTAACTTCCTACAAGCTATAAAGCTAAAATTGTGTAATATTATTCTTAAGTGACATAAAAACCATCTACAATTCGATTACTTAAGTCAAAGAAATCAAATGAGATAACTACCCTTAAAATTAAATAATAATTTATGCACAACTTTTTCTATATGTTCAAAACTACTCAACTAATTTCACAATTTACTCATAGTACCTGGGCGACCGAGTATTACTCGGTACTTTTTTTTTTAAAGGTTAGAAATGAAAAAAAATTTTATAATTGGATACACATCAGAAATACATCATGTAAAAAAAATACTATTTAAAAACAACAGACTTTATTTATGCCTACGTAACTATTGCTGATGGTAATTTTTAACTCGGTAAATGTGTACAACTATAAGGATTATAAATAAATCTGTAGGCCTATTTGTAAAAAAATGTACTATTTACTACTACGCTGGGTTTTTTAGTATTACAGATGAGTGGTGAAATCAGCTGTTATATTATACAATGTATAAATAAATAAACTTAATTAACTGAACTAAATCAAAATATTAAAATCAGGTAAGTACTGTTTTGTAGGCCTACTCATAACTCGCAAAATATTAGCACGGGTCAGCTGATTTCAAGCTTAAAACAATTCTAACCTTTAAGACAAATTATTTATGTTTAATACTTACAAAATAAATTTAAACGAGCAAATTAAATGGAAACATTTATAGGAGACAGCTGATGGAAATATTATAGGAAACAGCTGATGTTTGTCATATGTATCCTATTGATTTTAAATTACATAACCCCAATGTTAAAAATTTTCAATTTTCAAATGAGTTTTTCAGAAAAATACGAGTTTTCCTGAGGTAGTGGTTTTCACCAATCGATTTTTTAGTCCCAAAAGCCTCTAATCCCAAACTTTCAGCAAAATCCTTCCGCTGGATCTCGAGATTGCTCGTACAAACAAACCAACAAACAAACAAACAGACATTGCTCGTATTAGAGTATAGGATTAGTACCAGGATTGTTTAGAGATTTTGGTCACTACAATTAAAGAGATTTAAATGGGGTAGCTATCCCTAAACAATAAAAATAAATTAAACTAACTTCCTAAAAAGCTAAATTTTGTG
The DNA here is from genome assembly GCA_018207615.1 of Philaenus spumarius. NCBI lineage: Eukaryota > Metazoa > Arthropoda > Insecta > Hemiptera > Aphrophoridae > Philaenus > Philaenus spumarius. The sequence goes on along the minus strand of JAGFPH010000279.1, from coordinate 151,833 downwards.
TAATATTATTCTTAAGTGGTGTAAACAGCCATTTGAACCAAAATATTGAAATGGAATAGCTTTCCATGAAATTAAATAATAATTAAAATGGAATAGCTACCCATATAAAATAAATTGCATAAACATTAAACATAAACAAAAATTATAGATAATTCAAAGTTTTTTTATCAAACCTAAAAATAAAATCTTGTGCTGAGAAAGGATCGCTGAATAAATAGGTCACTGTCCAGTAGATAAGGGGGTAGGAGGTCATAGGCTAGCCACTATTGTAATTCTAGGCGCGGTACCGCCTTCCAAGAATTTTGCTTTCCGAGAATTCTCCAGGTACCGGTACTGCAGTTTGTCGATCGATGCTCTACCCAGTCTGTCTGTTGTTAAATTGTTGTTGTCGTAGTGTGCTTCTGCTTGTCAGTCATTTGTGTTAAATTTAAAGTGTTGTTTGTGTGAGTGATCAAAATGTCTTTGAGTAAACCACAAGTTCAGTAAAAGACATTAACATTTTGTGAAAAAGTTGCTGTTATTCGTGAAGTGGAGAAGGGTCTCAAGAAGACATGTGACATTGCTAAGGAGTACGGGATAGCACCTACCACAGTGTCTACTTTTTAAAAAAATATTAAGTGGAAATGAAAAGGATCGCAAAAGAGCCAGAGAACCAGATAACCCTGAAGTGAATGAATGTATGCTAAAGTGGTTTAAGCTAGCTCGGGACAAAAACATTCCATTATCTTGGGCCCTTGATCGAACAAAAGCAGAAGAGTTTGCTATAAGTTTGGGGAAAGTGGTTTTAAGGCGAGTACTGGTTGGTTGGATGGATTTAAGGAAAGAAACAACATTACCTTAAAGTCTGTGTGCAGTGAAAGTACGAGTGTTAATCAAGATACTGCAAATGTATGGAAAGACGATGTTGTAAAAATGATCGAAGAAACCTCGGCGAAAGATATTTTTAACGTAAACAAAACGGGTTTGGTTTTTAAATGAACTCCGGACAAAACATTAACTTTTAAAGGTGATCGCTGAAGTGGAGGGAAAACAGTAAGGGAAGATTAACTTTATTGGTCAGAGCCAATATGGATGGCACCGAAAAGTTGCCTTTAATTATGATAGGCAAATCTGCTAACCCTAGATGTTTTAAAAACATAAAGTCTAAACCTCTTAAATATAAATCGAATAAAAAAGCTTGGATGACAGCAGAGCTGTTTAAAGATTGGCTGTTAAATTTTGACAAAACCTTTTGTAAACAGAACAATCATCTTGTTTATTGACAATTGTACTGCGCTTAACTCTATACCCCTTATGAACAACGTTATATTGAACGCAAATTTTGGATCCATATTTGGTATGACATTTTTTAAACATGTACAAAAACCAAAACGTGTTTTCTTTGAAGTTAGGGTGAAAGGGCTTAAGTCAGAAATTGTTAACGAATTGTTATTGAATGAATAAAATGTATATTGTTTGTGATTTCAATGGTTACGCGGTCAAACACCAATGGTAAAAAAGTCGAAGTTAAAGGTTTTTTTTTATCCCCGAACATGACTTCAGTTGTACAACCAATGAATCAGGGCATTATAAAAAATGTTAAGCATTTTGACTGGCGACTTATTGTACAAACGCTCTTGACAGATTCATTGGAAAACAAAAGTTTAAAGATCGAAATCCTTCAAGCAGCAAGAATGTGTCACAATGCATGGTCACAAGTTACTAAAACAACAATAGCAAATTGTTTTAAAAAAGCTGGCTTCGTTAAGAAATCTGACCAGCATCTAAGTGAACTTTTAGAAGAAGATGTCCCCCTCTACCTGTCGGATATGAAGAAAATACGCACGTCACCTTTGTGAAGTACGTTAATTTAGATGAACAAGTAGAAGTGTGTGGAGAAGTTTCTGATCAAGACATTTTAGTAGAAATGAAAAATAAAAATGTACCGAATTGTCGGATTTAGAAAAAGTTGTAACTGAAGTTGAAGATTCTCCAATCCGTACAACGTCAGAGGCTCTTCAGCAATTGCATGAATTTCGGCGGTACATTGAAGGACAAACCAGTGTAAGTGAAGCTGTTTTCCATTCTCTTAACGTACCGTACATGAAGATTTTGCAAACATAGAAAGAATTAATTCTACAAGGCAATCGGAGATTTCACAATACTTTGTTAAACTTTAATCTAGTGTATAGATATTCATAAAAACTTACTGTATATAATAAAAAAGCATCATTTACTTTTGATTGGTGAAAATAAACCTTTTATAATAAACATATTCAACATAGTTTTTATTTCAAGCATTTTGAGAACCTAAAACTCGAAAAACAATTTTACTTTTATAATTCGAATTTTTGGATACCGTAATTTAAATTTTTTCATTGGATTCTTCAGCTTTGAATTATCCAAGTTCTACTGTATATATTTATATACTAAAATAAGCCACAGCGAAGCATTGCCGGGTCCACTAGTAACATATAAAAAACTATTTTCTACCAAAAATTACTCTTTTGACTTTGCAATGTATTTAATTAGTCAGTTATATTTGTATACATTGGTTTACAGTGGTTGGAATCTAAGGCGGCAGATTTCTACAGAAATAGAATTAAACAGCTTAATCATCGTTAAGATAAGTGCCTCAATATAAATGGCGACTATGGTAGAAAAATAGTTTAAGATTCTCCCTTTCAAATGTATATAGTAAACTTTCTTATTTTATTTGGTTGGTTTTTAATTTCATATGTAACTTACTTTCTGGACAGCCCTCGTATATCTGATTGTAATAGAATACCTTATCTTGATAGTTATAAATCAATTCAGTGTTTTACAGTATATAACTTTATTAGTTTTTATTGAAATATATGGTTTTGTAGTGCATATTTCTAGAGTTCAACTGAACCGATTTTAATAAATTTGATGTCGGAATTAGTTTCTTGATGTATTAAGAAATAGTTGTCAAAGAACCGACTTTTAGAGCCAGCTGAACACCCGACTGGCTTACGTAATTCATAGTAGTTAAAGAAAGTTTTATACTTTATCTTGATAGTTATAAATCAATTCAGTGTTTTGTAGTACAGTAGAACTTGGATAATTCGAACCTGAAGGGACCAATGAAAAAATTCGAATTATCCAAAAATTCGAATTATAAAAGTTAAATTTTTTTCAAGTTTTAGGTTAGCTCAAAATGCTTGAAATAAAAACTATGTTGCATATGGTTATTATAGTATAAGTTTTATTTTCACAAATCAAAAGTAAATGATGCTATTTTATTATATGCAGTAAGTTTAATAATGTTTTAAAAATATTTAAGTAAAATAATAAAAATATATTTAATTTTAGTACAAAAAAATTTAATGGTAATCAATGAAGAATTAATAATAAGTATTCCCGTACATAACCACAAGAAAATCTTTAAACAGTATGAATATGTACATTTATACACTAAATTAAAGTTTAACAAAATATTGTGAAATGTTCGATTGTCTTTTAGAATTAATTCTTTTTAGATTTGCAAAATCCTCAAGAACGTTAAGTGAATGAAAAACAGCTTCACTTACATTTGTTTGTCCTTCAATATACCGCCGAAATTCACGCAATTGCTGAACGGCTTCAGACGTAGTCGGGATTGGAGACTGTTCAACTTCAGCTTCAACATCTTCTAAATTCGACAATTCGGCACAATTTTTGTTTTTCACTTGCTAAAATGTCCTGATCAGAAAGTTCTCCACACACTTCTACTTGTTCGTCTAAATTAACGTACTCCTCAAAGGTGACGTGCGTATTTTCTTCCCCTCCGACAGGTAGAGGGGGAACATCTTCTTCTAAAAGCTCAATTGGATGCTGGTCAGATTTTTTAACAAACCCAGCTTTTTTTAAACAATTTGCTATCGTTGTTTTGGTAACTTGTGACCATGCAATGTGGCACATTCTTGCTGCTTGAAGAATGTCGATCTTTAAATTTTTGTTGTCCAATGAATCTGTTAACAGCGTTTGTACAATAAGCCGTCGGTAAAAATGCTTAAAATTTTTTATAATGCCTTGATCCATTGGCTGTACAACTGAAGTCATATTTGGGGGGAAAAAAATAACCTTAATGTTGTTCATAAGTGGGATAGATTTATGCGCAGTACAATTGTCAATAAACAAGATTATTATTCTGTTCTGTTTACGAAAGATTTTGTCGAGATTTAACAGCCAATCTTTGAACAGCTCTGCTGTCATCCAAGCTTTTTTGTTCGATTTTTATTCGAGTGGTATTGATTTTATGTTTTTAAAACATCTTGGATTTGCGGATTTGCCTATCATTAGTAAAGGCAACTTTTCGGTACCATCCATATTGGCTCCGACCAACAAAGTTAGTCTTTCTTTACTGTTTTTCCCTCCACTGCAGCGATCTCCTTTAAAAGTCAAAGTTTTGTCCGGTGTACATTTAAAAAACAAACCCGTTTCGTCTACGTTAAAAATGTCTTTTGCCGGGGTTTCTTCGATCATTTTCATAACATCGTCTTTCCAAACATTTGCAGCTTCTTGGTTAACACTAGCACTTTCACTGCACACAGACTTAAAGGTAATGTTGTGCCTTTCCTTAAATCCGTCCAACCAACCGGTACTCGCCTTAAAACCACTTTTCCCCAAACCTGTAGCAAACTCTTCTGCTTTCGTTCGAACAAGGGGCCCAGATAATGGAATGTTTTTGTCCCGAGCTTGTTTAAACCACTTCAGCATACATTCATCCATTTCAGGGTGATCTGGTTCTCTGGCTCTTTTACGATCCTTTCCATTTCCACTCAAAGCACTGCTTAATATTTTTTCCTTATTTTTTTAAAAAGTAGACACTGTAGTGGGTGCTATCCCATACTCCTTAGCAATGTCACATTTCTTCTTGAGACCTTTCTCCACCTCACGAATAACAGCAACTTTTTCACAAAAAGTTAATGTCTTGTATTGAACGCGTTGTTTACTTAAAGACATTGTGATCACTCGAACAAACAATCACTTTCAAAACACAAATGACTAACTAGCAAGAGGCACACTATTGTAACAACAGACTGAGACTGAACAAAGCAATAGCATACGATAGACAAATGTACACCCTACAGTACCTAAGAATTCTCAGAAGGGACAATTCTCGGAATTCGTAGCGCGTACAAACAATAGCGTCTAGACTATTTCCTCCCCCTCTGTCGCCGCACAGTAACCTGTTTATTTAGCGATCCCTTTCACAACACACGATTTTACTTTATTGTGCATAAAAAAACTTCGAATTATAGAAGTTGACTTCGAATTATCCATCATTTTTTTTTATTGATATTATATAAAGTTCAAGGGACCGACCCAAAACTTCGAATTAACGGCGATTTCGAATTAAAAACGTTCGAATTATCCAAGTTCTACTGTATATAACTTTGTTGGTTTTTATTGAAATATATGGTTTTGTAGTGCATATTTCAAGTTTCCAGTAACAAAATAAGATAAAATTTACAACACATTTTAAATAAATTTGCATTGCTTTTGGTGTTTACTGTTTAGTATATTTAATTTTGTCCCCTTTTTTTCAGATGGCCAAACGATTACGGGGAATTTATTAGCCGAACAGAATGGCCAAACGGAAACTGTAATATATACGACGTTCCCAGATCAAATACAGCAGTTCCATATGGTCTAACCAATCACTTTTAGCATTTTAAGTGGTGAAAATTTAATAATAAATTAACTTGTTTTTTAATAAACATGTTTACCTGGTCTTAATTTCCCTTTATTTAATTGGAATATTGGTTACATTATTTAATGTATAAATTATATTGTTTGCATTTCAGATGGCTATAAAATACTTCCAGCATGTTTCACTGTCTCCTTAACAATATTCTTTTAAAATTGTCTACCACTAATTATTAGGTGTGTCTGTGTTAGCGGAATAAAAATTAATAAGACAAAGTAACTGTTATGAATACCTAATTTAAAAAATGTAATATCTTTCAAACAAACATGAGTAATTTGAAAGATACTCTTAGGAGTAAATATTTTTTTTTATTATTGTATTGAATGTTTAGAAAATGTTAAACAAACAATATTTCAAAATAAGCTTGTTGGTGGAAATAATCAACTTTGAAAGGCAATTTGAGAATACCAATAATATAATTTTGTGTATAATAATGATGCATTATTATTTATTAGAGATGAGACTGTGACTTTGTCGTTGATATTTAAAATTCGCAGTCAAGATTTGTGATGAGCTACGAATAATACCAGTGATGTTAAACGTCAGTGACTGGTACAAAAATATCGACGTGAAGTTGCAAACATATGATGATCGAACTGAGACTCAGTAAAATAACAGTTGGCTTAGCTGGCCGGGCTTTATGCAGTCGCTGAGTAGCAGACATTGACGCTGTACTTTAGCGGAAAATCTTTTGTCTAAAAATCATGTGCTTTGGATATTGGTATTGGTTTGACAAGAAATAATGCAGTTAACGAGTAACGTTAACGTTAAATAAAAGAATATTATAAACTCTGTGATAAGCAGTCTAAGATAAAATTTCAATTTATTTTGTTTATCTTTTATTTATTTATAAAGACAATGAGTTTAAAAAGAAAAACAAGTGCTTTATGAATTTTTTTACTATTAAGGAGAAAGATTCGGGTACATTATATGGGCCTTAATTATAATACTATATTATAAATCATCAACTTCAATGTAAATAAACACTGTATATTTGTTATTAAAAATATAGTGTGACGAGAATTGCACATTTTACTAAGCGGCCACGATATGTGACTGTGACTAGAAGTTTGTTTATACTAGATATCACAGACTTTAGTCATTGATGTTTTGTTTTCAGTCACAGTTGTCGATATTTTAAAATCAAAGATTTTTTCATCTCTATTATTTATGTCAAAGGTTCCTGTAAGGTATGAAGCAAATGGATTATTTCGTTGAAAAGCAGAGCTTCCATGCTTATTCAACTTAAAATAAGGAAGTCCTAAGCTATTTAAACTTTCCTAAGCATCAGCTTTCTATTTTTGAAAAAACACCATATTACATGGGAATTAAATTGTTTAACAAACTGCCCACTAATATAAAAAATTTAGGTGAAAAAGAGTACAAAGCCAGCATTACAATGATTTTAATACAGAAGGCATATTATTCTCTACAAGAATATCTAGATGACAGTTTTGTAAAGTAATAGGATTTTGGAGAGAGTAAATTGTGAATTGTTTTTTCAGGTGTGTTTCATGTTCTGTTTTAGATTATAATGGATATTGTATTTTTACACCTACAAATGGATAAAATTTATAAGTTGTGAAATGTTTGTGAATATTTGTAATGTATCAGAATTTTAATCTTTGGCTTGACTTTTTACCTGTTTTTAACAGCAGTTACCAACTGGTTTTTGTATAAAATGTTAAGTGAAATAAATTATTTCTATTTCTGTAATTGCATAATAATGAGGAAATATTTTAAATTTCACTCGAACATTAAACTGAATTCATATTTTAATTTTTTACTTTACTTTTTGAAGAATGTTTACAAAATCACATCATCATTCATATCTAACAGCTGTTGTTGAAGAACTTCCTTAGAAATGTTTCTCACTTCCATCCATTAAACTTATATTGATAAATAAATAATTTGACCACGCATATGAGCCGCTGACTTGAGTTGAGTGAGTTTCCAAAATTAAATTGATATGTTTTAGGGTTTCAAAAAAATTTTGGGAAATTGGTCTACTCAAGAAGGCGCTAAATAGCTGCTTGCGTGTACTTAATATTTTATTTAGATGTAATGTATGTGTTTAACTTATGTTATGTGTTTAGATGCCTCCTGGATTATTTATTATGATGAAAATGTCTGATAGGTTAATTACCTTAATTTTCACTCCGTCAAACACTGCAAAGTAGTATTCAAATGATTACCGGTTTCGACGATTATACCGTCATCTTCAGATCGATGGTAAACCTAAAGTTATTCAACCTTGCTATGGCGTCGTCTTCTTTATTGGGACATTTTACGTAACATAAACACTTAATTAAAATGATAATTATAGAATAAAAAACATTGACACATTCACACGATGCAATCACAAGAACCGTCTGCAATCAAATAATTACGTTAACTATTCAAAAACCAACATTGATGTCGGCGCACATGAGTCAAATGTACATGTTGTGCGGTTGCTGATAACGTACTCTATCCACCTGATGCTAGCAGCAGGAACTATAGATAATTAAGTTATTAATCATATAACTAACTAATAAAGATCGATGGTTGGAAATGTAACATTTAAAGCTAAATTAAAAAAACATTCTAACTCATATATTTTTTTGTAAAGTTAGAAGTTTTAGAGACATTTTTGCCACTGAACCGTTTAGGCTATACCCGATAGAATAAAACTTGAACACAAAATCTCACAACTAATACTTTATAGTTTTATGTTAAATTATAGTTTGATTATTGTAGTTCATGCATCAGTGAAGATGGCTACATTTTCGTTGGAACGCGTTTAAATTAGTAATCGTATTAGTTGTGACATTTTGTGTTCAAGATGTATTCCATCAAGTTATCTTCTTAAAAGTCAAGCTCAATATTTATTATAATTAACACTCACCATTTTTAAATTAATAGAAAATAGTCTTTGTTGTTTGTGCACTTATAAACTTAACTTTAATGTTGTGTGTAATAAATTTGAACGCAATATCTGAATTTCATCCATAGTTATAAGTATTTTTTATAACAAAATGGTGGCTAAACGAGAAACTGTATATTTATATGAAATGTTTTCTTTTTTTTAAATATAGAATGAGCTACCAATGTCGCTGTATATATATGTTGCGTCTCTCGCCTTATTTGTCAGAAAAATGACTGACTGAAAAGCTAAAATAATATCTTTAAGTAGCTTTCGACCTGTTTTCACAGGTTGCTAGCCATAGCGCAATAAAAGAAGTGCATGAGACTCTCGCTTGTTAAAAGTAAAACTTTTAGGTTCTAGAAGCAATTGATTTTACTCATTGCAGTTTGTTGTTTGTAGTCCTAAATACAGTAGTTTCAAAGAACGAAAAAACTAAATGAATTTAAAGCAATATGCTTGGTATTAATACAGTACATGCGCGTAAATTGTCTATGATATGAAGTAGTGAGACAGAGAGAGCAGAGATGATTCTCCATCTTTTTCTTCTCAACTGCCAGTTGGAGTCAGAAAAGTGGAACCGTTTCAATTCTCGTCTTGATCAGGTCAACTTATGCTACCATGACTAGAGAAATGTTATGTGTACACACAGTATCACTGTGCAAGTCTGTAAAGTGCGTATGAAACGATTCTCCTACTATTTTTTTTCCACTCCCGGTTGAAGGGAAAGTGTTCAGTGGCGTAACTACTTTGATTGACGCCACCCCGTGCGCAGGTACAGGAATGGCGCCCCATCAAAAAAAAAAACAAGTTTCAACTTCTTGGCTCTAGTGACCCCTCTACACCCATAAGCAATCTCACCCCACGGTGTTTTATGTAACTACTGCCTGGTAGTAATTAGACATTATTTCACTCTAAATTGAAATGAAAGTAAATTAATTTAAGTATAGGACATTCTTTACATAACCAATCTATTTGTTGGTAGCATTGTAATTAAATAAGCCAATGTTATGAAGTATCATACTCAAAAGAACATGCAAGTGTTAAGTTTAAACTAATTTATCATCTTTAAAAGGGAAAGAAAGACTGAAACTTTAAACACCAAACATCAAGGTTTATTATTTACAAAAATCTTGTAAGTTGTTATAATTACATTTATTTAAAACCTCTTCTTTTTCTTCATGTGAAAATACTTGTCGGTTAACATGTAGGCCTATGGTCGAGCACGAGGAGAGGCTTATACTTTGAATTGGGTAATTATACTTTGTCTGTGTCTATCACGTTGATGATGTTGGTACACACTACGCACACATTATTAAGGCTAGGTACATATTGGGTCACGTGTGAGATAACATGACACGATCGCGTCATATGCATCGCTTTGGGGAACTTTCGCCCAGTAGACACAAGTGTTTTACTTCGTTCTTTTTTTTAGAATGTTTAAAATGAATGATTCACGGATAAAACTATATTTATTAGACCTAACCTAATTTAAAATTACTTCATAATTAACAGAATTACTTGCTGTTTGTACTAACTACTTCCGGATGAACCAAAACTCACGGAAGTGCACGGGATGATACGTATTATGTCCTTTCTATGTACATATCTTAAACATTTTCACTTGTTAGTTTATGACTTTATGAAGACTTTTTTTATTTTTACGGGGTCAATGTCAAACGCCAAATACATTATTAAAAATTATTTTATATTAAAATGCTGAGAACATAATATAAAACACAGTTTATAAACAATTCAGTGGACATATATATTTATTAAAATTATTTTATTAAAACTTACTTTTTTTATGTTTATTAAAAATTCAGCTTAATTATTCAAATAAATTCAATTTTATTTTCATCATTTTTTAGGCCTCTATTAACTTTTCCTGGGCCAATATCTGAAAAATGTAATAATGTAAAATTCACAACTGGACACCAAAACCTTTGAGCCCTAGTAGAGTACTGAACTCCTGAGATGTGTGGCACGAGAAACTGTGTGACTGCCATTGTGCCACATGTCTGTCGTGCCACCCGAGTCACTCTGCGTAGTGTCGCGTTACCAATATTCGCTAAATCCATTCATTTACATAATATGTTACAAAAAGTCGCGCTGTGCCACGTCCCGTGACTAGCGTCAAACGCGTTCCAATATGCGCCTAACTTAACACCTGGTGGTTATACATTTACATCAATGAAATAGTATATTTCACACCTAGGGCCGAAAATGAGGTTTTGCAGGCTTGAGATCGTGATCACTCGATCGAGAGCTGCAAAACCCTTTTGGCCGTGGTGCGAACGCTATTTTTCACCACACTACACTATAAAATAAACACTATATAAAATTAAAAAAGAATATTTATTTAGCACACATGAAAATGAAACTTTGTGGTTATAAACTAGCTAGCTATGGAAAGTACAGTTTTACCTCAGTTGCTAGACAACGGTGAAAATAACAATTATGTGTGTGCCACTAGTCTGTCAGCAATACCCATTGAATCATTTGCCATATGGGCCTATTTCATAACGAAATTGTGTTGAGATATACGTTCATATTTTAATTGAATAAACGAACAGCTGACTTTACGGTCCTAGGGCAGAAAAGAGCTACTTTCGGCCTCCAAATGACGTTCCGAAAATAGCTGAAAACATCGTAGTGTGGTGAAAAATACTTTGTTTGATGGGGGAGCAATTCCTTACTAAAGTTTAGCAGGCATTATTAGCGAATTTCCATAGGAAAAATGATCTATTGCAGTGGCCCTTATGGTGAGACCCTAAGTCGGGAGTAGCAAATGAGCACCGATCATGGTCCCCAGAACACGTTTTGGGGTGTCATTAAAATTCATATGTATATATGTGTTCGCACTCTAGCGGTTGCATTTTAAGTCCGATTTGGTTCAAATTTGGTACACATGTTGGTTGTCTCTGTCGCTCAGACGAGTTCGTTAACAAAAAAATTCCAACAACCGGAAGTACGTTTTTTGACCGAAAGTAACTATTTTTTGAGATTTTTACTACGAGAATGAAATTTTTTTAGAGTTTTTCTACAAATATAAATGTAGGATGTTATTCTGCACATTTTGTTTTTTTACGCGACCTTATAGCTCGCTTGGTTCCCCCAAAAACGTAAAATACCATATAAGTACCCGGTTCAAAGCCAAGTGATGCAAACTCGTGAGGCTACTATAGGAGGAAACAAATTCTACTAATATATTGCATATACACAGACAGCTGTTCAAAGCCTTCGTGAGTAGACTATTTCCCAAATTGGACAGCGTTATGCAATAACAGACCAAACGCCAAAAACCAACTTTTCAGGAGAGCACTTTTAAGTTTTATGCAACCTTATCATCACTGTTAATAATCCCTTAAATCTTCGTGCTCTATAATTCTTTAGCCAGTGTATTTTTGGTTTATTTATGTGCACATGTATTAAAAAATGTAAATTATTTATTTGTTGGCAAGTTATGTCACTTAGTCTTCAATTGCAGTTACAAAGTGTGAGTTGTTTTAGATACGTATAAAGAGACCAAGTGACAAACTGTTATAGATTTTGTCGTTTGGTCTTTTAATGCGTATCAGAAATAGCTCTTGTTACATCAAAAGGTTTTTGACTTAACAAAATTTTTTAATTTTATATCTTGTTATAACTGGAGTAAGGCAGTGAAACTGCCAGCATGGTAATATGCAGTTTTATTTCTCAAACTAGATTAAATTTACCAAAGCAAAAATAGGGCCTATATACTTTTCAAATTTGATATTATAGTGAAGGCAAAAATCAGAACAATGATAAAAATCCGTTTAGCTTTGGAATTTACAGACAAAATTTGAGGTTTAGGTTTGTTTGGAAATGAGATAAACTAATTTAAAATTAAAATAACTTTTTTAGGTTTATTGAAAATACACATTTTTTTTGCTGTTTGCAATCTAAAAACATAATTTCAAAAAAGTTATTGGTAAATAAAAACTAAAAAATAAACTTTTTCAGAAAACACAAAGAAAATTTGGGTTTGTTTTCTCATTAGTCTGTTTCTTCGTCCATTATTTCAACTTCAAAATCCAAGGGGCCGTAGAAGCCATCAATATCATCAAGAGCATTGCAGTCTGCAGTCAAGTTTGTTTAGAAGTGTTTAGCATCTCCTGGGATAAGGTGGAGGAGGGATGTTATATCAGCTAGTTTGGCATCTGATATGGGCTTGCCGTTTGGCCATAGTAGGTCGAGACTTTGATTGAATGGTTGCATGTCTAAATTGCTTGCAGAAGCTGTCACTGACCTTCTTGGTTGCTGACGCACTGTCTTCTGGATATCCAAGGTTTTAGGGACCGCATTGAAAGCTGTTGATAAACCTAAAGTAAATTCACTGTCCCTTGTCAACACAATTTCTCTTGATCTGAGCCAGCTCACCTTGCTCCCATCTGCAAATTTTTTCCTGTTCATGATAGCTTTTTCTAGTTTGTTGCTGCTGAAAAAGTCTTCTTTAGACATACAAGTAACCGAAAACTTGTTCTTCTTCCTTGCATTTTCAATGACATTTATGTAGTCATACAGAGTGTAGAGCCGATTGTGCAGCTTTAAAGCAATCTCAATATCCCCAAATTCACTATCATTTGGAAGATAAGTGTGCCCAGGCACCAAGTACCTCATTCTTATTTTCTCCAAGTGAGGATGGGCTTTAAAAAAAGTCTTAAACAAAAGAACCATTTTAATATTTCTATTCTCTCCACCACACGAATCAGACCATACAATTAGTTCCTTTACACTCTCTTTTAATTGAGATTTTAGGTGAGATAACACATGAACCCACTTCTTGCGCTCCTCTTCCAACCTCACCTTCTAACCACACGTAGAAATAGCCTTTGTTGTTCTTTCCTGAATGTATTCCTAAATTATAAAGCCATAATTGCCGTTTGTAAAACACAATATTTGTTGGAATTCGTGGTAGGGGTAGTGTTTTTTGCACATCAAAAGTTAGAACTTCTAGTTCGTTGTCATTACTGGCTCTCAGTAAATCTGCTTTCATTAAAGACTCGGCATTTTCGGCTACTAAAAGATGAACAGCATGTTCCTGTTTAATTTGAAGTTTAAGTGCCTCCGATGTAGTTGACTTTGCCTGTGCACTGAATGCATCACACTTATTGCATGTATCTTTCTTTAATGTTTTTCGAGTTAAATTAAATTTACTGTAAAAAATTTGTTTGTACTTTGATAAGGACACTGGATCAAAATATTCTTCCTTATACATACTGTACATGAGAGGAAGTGTAGTTTCAGATGTTAAGTACTTTTTGTCTTGATTCTGTTCACGGCAGTAATGGGACTTGTACTTAGGGTATTTGCTTATGTGTTCAACTACTTCATCTTCTTTAGTTTGAGATAACTTGTTACTACCTCCTCGTTGGCCACGATTGTCTTTTATAGGTTCTAGGTTTGAGTGCATCTGCAGATATTTGTTAACTCTACAACTAGATACTCTCAAAATCTTTAGAAAAATTGATTTACATACAGGCTGTTCTGCTAAACTCGTGTGTTCGATCGAACTATTGGAGCAATCAATCTTTTCCTTGCAACTGGTTTGACAGATACCTTACTGCAAACGAAAAGACATTTAGTACTTAATGTATCAAGTGTCCAGAATCTATTAAATTATTTCAAGCGGTCTTCTTTAGTTACTTTTTGATAAAACTTACACGCACAATGGTAATCTCTAAACTCCCTAGACTCTACTAATTTTCCTTCTGCACTGATGTAGTCCTGGGTAGTTTTACACCTTTTCTGCCTATCTTCTCTAGACTGATCAGTCCCTTTTACGTCCTTTTTTAGGGCGTCCCTTCACTAAAATTATTGTATTACTTTGTTCTGCTGATCCATCGGCTGGGTCTTGGTCACCATTGCCTTCAATAGACCCTGAACTGTGATCACAGTTATTTTTAGCAAGCTCATTTTCTTCATGTTGAGGTAGGCCTACACAGTTTAAACTAGGTCTAGGGTTTTGCAAAAATCTCTCATTATCTACATCAGATATCAAATCATCTGCACTTTCACTCACTACATCAACAAAAAATGGTGTTTGAATAAATAGTTCCCTAACTGAGCTAATCTGATTCTGAATGTCTTTTATTTCAAAAGTTTGAAGGTGTAAGTCAAATTCTTCATTGGATTGCTGGGTATTTAAGATACATTATTAACAATAAGGTACATTATTGTTAATAAGGTACATTATTAACAAGTTCTTGCCCAGTTTGACAATAATAGCTGACATTTTCACATTGGCCTAGTAGAAAGGGATCAGCGTTCTCCAAATTTGCATATGATGTCTCTTATGAAGTCTCGTAGTTTTCTAAATATTTGAAAATTTCAGATCTATTACCTTGGTCAGCGAGACTGGCAATCATAAAGTTGTTATCCATTGTATATGAATCATTTTTTATTTGATCTTCTTGAAGGTCAATGTGCCCAACAGTATCAATATTATTTGTAGACGTATCTGGCTCTTTAACGGTTGCAGTTCCAACCTGAAAAAAAAAGAAGAAATCAGGGTTAGAATAGCCTAATACTAATTATTAGTAATAATTCAATTGATAATTAATTATATCAAATCACAACTCAACAAATAAATAAATAACTAACATGGAACATTTAACTTGATTTACCCTCTTTTGTTGCATTATATTATTCTGCTAGACATTGTTTTGATTTCTCTATATAAATTATTGGTACTGAATTTACTACAGTAACTAGGTAAAGTATTATCGGTATGTCTTATCTACATTTTGCAGTTTTATGACTATTTACATTTCTACTGTAAGTTAATGTAAGCTAGGCTATACAAGAAGGTTGGTTTCAAAAGGTTAGGTTATACTCTGTAGATAATCGTCTTTGATATTGGTAAGCTGTTTGAATTCACTACATTTGGGATTTGTTACTATTATAAATTTTTTATATAACATATAAATACCCTTTCTTAAGATTGATCCATGATATAGGTTACCCTGTACTGTAATGAAAAATCTTAAAACTTATGTATTTACTTTTTAGGTTAATATTGTCAACTTAACTAAATAAGAAATATATATGTTTCTTACCTTTTTGTTTTCTTCTCTATTACTGCACAATCCCTATATCTGATTTATTCGGCTTTTTGACATTTCAAAAAGTAAATAACAAACTTAACTAGTAAATATTAAAAGCAACACAGCATCGGGCACTTGGTTTGTAGTTACACTGAACAATAAAACCGGCTGCCCGGCTCCAGTTCTGCAATAACAGATCAAACATTTGATGTGGTCCGTGGTCTCTTATTGCAAAGCTATTTACTATTTGGTCTTTTAATGCATAACTACTGCAACCAGTGTTGCCACAGTACCTTCACTGTATTCCCCACCCCACAGAGTAAAATTCCCCACACAAACCCCGATTTCTGGCAAGATTCCCCACACATTGCTTACGCCTTATTTTATGCTGTATTTCAAGATTCTTATGTAAAAACGGTTTAATACTGCATACCATATTATATATTAACACTAATATAGGTATTAATAGGTTGCCAGCTATAAGGCAACAAAAAAGCAAGAATGAAAAAAAAATAGCCTTAAGTTCTATTTATAGATTTTAGTCGCAGTATGTTTACCTGTATTGAACATTTAACAGTAGAATGTAAAAAAACGTCGTTTGCAAAAATTTCAACCTAGGATCGTATAGTATATTTTCGCTGAAAAATCAAATAAGTAAGTTTACTAGATACGACTATCGTCTTAACCTACGGCAACAGAAATGCAAGAAAAAAATTAACTGGGTGTGCTTAAGACCACACGTTGGAAGTGATAACTTCTATGACTACGGGGATTTTTAACTCGGTAAATGTGTACAATTATAAGGATTATAAAACTGTAGGCCTATTTGTTCAAATTGTTTATTTATATCCGTTATTATATATATTTAAAGAAAGGTAAAAATATTATCTTTTAGTTACCTTTTATTTCATATTGATAGATCAAATGATTTAGAAGTTGTTAATATTACAGTAAAGAAATTAATAATCAAATATGTTATACAAAGATGTACGAATGTTTGCGAAGTTAAACAGTTAGTAGGTATCCTTCTTTAAATTTGTATAAACGAATATATTGATGATCAAAGGTTAGTTTTATATACAGTTTATAACCCCAAAGCAAATCTTATAACGTGTAGAAGCCCATATAACTTATAGTTATAGAAGCCTACATTAGTTGTATAACTAATATATAAGAAAATTAACATCACAAGAAATTTTAATGGTTGAAGTTGTAAACATAACCCCAAAATATAATCTACGCTGGGTTTTGTTTAAGAATTACAGATGATGGGCGAAATCAGCTGTTATATTATATTAACTAATTCTTATGTGTTAATTTGATTGCTATGCTAATAAATGTAAATAATGTATTAATAATATTCCCTCTCCACGATCTGACTTGTGTCTAAACAAAAGCGTGACGCGAGATCTCGCGAGAAATCTGGCGTGATGCGAGATCTCGCGGGAAATCTGGCGTGATGCAAGATCTCGCGAGAAATCTGGCGTGACGCGAGATCTCACGGGAAATCTGGCGTGATGCAAGATCTCGCGAGAAATCTGGCGTGACGCGAGATTTCGAAAACATAGCCAAGTCGAAAGTGCCCAACGGGCCAATAGAAGTTATCACTTCAAAAATAATAAAAGAAAAATAGCCTTAGGTTCTAACTTATAGTCTTTAGTCACAGTATGTTTACCTGTATTGAACATTTAACAGTAGAATGCTGCAAAATGTCGTCTGCAAAAATATCAGCCGAGAGTCGAATAATAAATTTTTACCGGTATTATTGAAGTGAAAACTTCTTTAGCGGCGTTGGGCACTTTTTGCTTGGGGAAAAAGCATTGAATTCGCGACCGTTACCACTCGAGATATAGTATGTATTATATATATATATATATGTATGTACGCAACGCGAATATACTACATAGCACTTCTTATTGGGAGAGGAAAAAGCATCAAACTCGCGACCGTCACCGCTCGAGATATAGTATGTATCTATATATATATATATATATATATGTACGCAACGCGAATATACTACATAGCACTTCTTATTGGGAGAGGAAAAAGCACCAAACTCGCGACCGTCACCGCTCGAGATATAGTATGTATGTATATATATATATATGATATTTGTGTTATATGTATATTAAATACCAAAGTCAGCAAAGTCATTAATGTTTTAAATTATTTTATCCTTATTCCTCCTCCTCTAATATTAGTACGGACAAAAAAATATAAATTGGTCATAGAAGTTATCACTTCCAACGTGTGGTCTTAAGCACACTATTTAATTTTTTTTTAGGAAATCTAGGATTTTTAATTAAAAACAAATATATTAAATACGTAGAAATTGATAAATTATTGTGATAATATTCTGTGTATAAGAGAGTCCTTGGGAATTTAGGAGTCTAAAGGTATCATATTCAAATAAATATACTTATGTACACAAAGGCTTTAAAAATAACTCAAACAATTTATTTTGTCTGCTGGTTTTACAATTACTTTAGTTACATAACATACTAACTAAACCAAAACCAAACAAAACTATCGTCCAGTATGCTCTTTCTTTATGCTTTATCTTTACTTTACAGTAATACATACTCGATTACTCGAATTCTAAAAATATCGACATCCAAGCACAGCCTTATTAATATGTTTGATGTATTTATTAATACATACAAAAGAACGCAGCATAAGTACACTTTATAGATTTGTATTTTGCTCTCCATAAATAGTGTAAAATATAAAATTTGTTGATAATATTAGCCCAAAAGTTGATTATTTACATATTAGTTGCCTAAGGTTCCCCACCAATTCCCCACCTTTTACCATTCCCCGAAAATTCCCCACAGACCCTTCGAATTCCCCGAATTCGGGGAAAACCCCACCGTTTGGCAACACTGACTGCAACTCCTGAATGTAAAATTTGTCGGTTGGTCTTTTTCTAAATAACTTTAACACTATAAAACATATGACTATGGGGGATTTTTCCTGGTGTAGCTTACAATATTTGCCACCAGGTAGCATCAAAAGCCCAGTTTGGTTGTTTTGGCGCTTGGTCTGTTATTGCATAACGCCGTCCAATTGTTGGTTGAAACCCTAAAACATAGGCATATAAACTTAATTTTGGAAATTTGCTCTACTCACGTCAGCGGTCGAATTATTGTTAACTGCTACTAACCAGATTTCTTAACCATAATGATTACGGTTTCAGACTTATATTATTTATGGAACAGTTTTATTAATATATCTTAATGAAATATTGTTCATTATAAAATTTATTTTTATGATATTGTGTTTACTACATTTTATTTTTTTAATTCTTTTATATATTTTTTATGTGCTCTGGTAGCGGCGCCACTTGACCTGCTGCGCCTTGCGGTGTTATTTACGCCACTGGAAGCGTTTCTCTTTTAGTCTGATCCAGCCAATTTACTCTACCGCACCAAAAGAGTTTAACTTCAAAAATGTACTTTCCACATTACATTGCTTGTAAATGATGTTCCTTTGCTTGAACAGGAATAGTAGGTTCATAAGCTCAGTTTTGCTAGTCCAAGCATGCAGATTGAACATTTAATTTTCTATAAGGGTTTCATAAACATATTGGATATCTTTTGTAAAAAAATATTGATATGCATGATTGTCAAAACTATGAAATACTAGCGAAGAAAGCCTCCCGAGGTCGGCTGAAAAGAATGCTAAGTCAAAATGAATCTCCAGAAGTACATATTAATAGTATCATAACATTTTCTTTTATTTAAACAAACCACACTAAAATCGGCTTGGTAGTTCTCCACCCGGGAGATACTTTTTTTATCTGGAGATCTACCGGTTCGATTTATTGTATCAAAAAATTATGAAATGTAATTTTTATTTCATCGTTTTATAAAGGCACTTTTCGGTTTTTTTAATTTTAGGTAACAACCCTATTGATATCTATTTCTGGAGACTCTTTTGACATAGGACATTTGTATTAACCTATCTGAAACAGCTGACCCCAGGAGGTTTTTTTTACATATTAAAACATATTTTTACTTTCTCCCTCATGTACGTAGTACGAAGAAAGTATTGTTTTCGTCCAAATTTTTGAATTTGAATTTTTAGTAGAATTATCTGTTTTGGTGCTCCCTGAACCCCAAAAAATTGTTTAGTGGAATTATCTGTTTTGGTGTTCCCTGAACTCAAAAATATTTTTAGTGGAATTATTTATTTTGGTGCTTCCTGAACCAAAAAAGTGGTTTTGGGGTGATGTCTGTCCATGTGTCTGTAAGGATGTGTACAGAGCTGGAGACGATAATGGTCTAATTTGATGAAATTTGGTATGTAGGTGTAGTTGTGGAATATCTCCAGGCGTTTTTTCATTTTTTCAAATTTTTGATTTAAGGGGTTTTACCCCCCTCCAAATGGCCAAAAGACGAGAAAAATAAAAATTTCTTAAAAATGGCTCTACGATTTTGATAATTTTTTTGTGGTTTATAGTGTTTAAGAACCTATATAAAATGACACTACCTGCATGTCTGGGAGAATACCTACCTGTTAAAAGTTATGGGCCCAAAACTGGTTCTTTGGACTTTTCCCCTAAAAGATTTTAAAATTCTGAAATTTAGCTATCACCATTCAAAAGAGGGTAACAAATACAATAATTAGGTTTTTGAATCATTGTTATACGATCAATGGTTACTGAAAAATGTCAATTTTCGGGTTTTTGGTAAACGCAGTACGTTGACTATCGAGCGGTCTTGAGGCAATTCAGAAAACTACACTACGTGGAAATCGCCCTGCATTTGCAGGTGCTATAAATTATACCAAAACCATAGTAGTTAAATTTGAAATACATTTTAGTATTATTTAGTTATTTAAATGGGTTATTTTGCTTATTGATGTTTAATATTTTGACTGAAACTTAATATGGATGTGTGTTACATAATATGTATGTACAGTAGAGTCCCGCTAATCTGAATAATTGGGACCGAACACTGTTTGGATTAGCGTGAATTCGGAATAGGTGGATTTCATAAATGATATCAACGTATTGACATGTTAATGGGTAAATAATGTGCGGGGACATCTGCTAACGTCAGCTCTATGCAGCTTTGATCGGCTTATGAACAGGTTCAGTCAAAGTCGGAAAGGAAATGCATTAGGAGTGCGCCGGGACATTACCTACCCCTCTATCTCCCGCCTTTCAAACATATTTATGAATCACTTCACTGAACACTAGTGTCTAGTCGTGTCTAGTTCAGTGTTTACTCTATGCTAGAGGAGTTTGATAAATTGTGTGCGCTTATTGCAAATTTATTGTAAATCTTTGTTCCGTGAATGTTGAGTTACTTTACCGAGTCACTGCCTTTTTTTATTTGTTCGTAGTCTTTGACGTCAACTGTTAAACATTAAACATGGCAAGTAAACGAAGTCATGCTTCGCGTACTTTAAAAGAAAAACTTGAAGTGTTAAAAAGATTGGACATTGGTAAAAGTGCTACTAAATTATCACGAACGTCTTTTTAATTTCTCCTGTTTCTTAAGTTTAAAATATAGGTATTTTTTCTGAACTCTGAACTCTACTGTATATAAGTGAACAGTTCAGTTGTTGTAGAGGTTGATTTGTTGTTTTCAAGGGGGAGAGTCGAATATCCTGTTTTGAATTTGGTAGGTAGTTAAGTCCTCTATTCATAATATTATCATCTCCGGTTCTCCGTCCGGCTAATAGATGGAATGTCTTCACTTGTGAAAAAATGGAAGGCTACTGTGGAGTTCAACAGCTCAGAACAACATAATCCAACATCAACAAGGACTCAAGGATTAAAATAGACAGTGACGATTAAAGAAATTGTTGGAATGGTTTGAGCAGCACGCGCCTTTCCCAGAAACTCCAGAACTCATATCCATCAGTACTGGGCTTATTGGAGATAATAGATTGTTGGCTCTGTACTCCTTCCAATATATACTTCCTGAAGCCAGGAAAAGGAAGTACATGCAATACCTTTTACCACCCGTAAAGTGTGATCGAGTCATTCACAGCTGCCCGTATTCTTTTTTTACACGCCATGAGCGGTTATGATACGACGTCAGCTCTATATAACCGGGGCAAAATAAAGTGTGTGAAAACAGTGAATAAGAACCCAGAACTTGGACCTCCTATTTAAAGATCCTCGTACTGATCTAGAGGCGGCTGTGGGTGGAGGAGACAAATGTCTCCTTGCTCTCTATAGCTCCGGCAAACAAATGAGCTACTTAAACAAAATACGACATAGACTATGCAAGCTATACATAACATTTGCGTTCAAGTGACATTAACATCGAAATTCTCGCATCAACAGATGCTGCAGCACTGAACCTCCAAGTTCGGGCGTGACTGGGATTTGTAAACGATCCTGCACAGTTGGGGTGGACGAAGAACAGTTATGGTCTTCACTTCAGCACCATCACCACCTGCACTTGACAAACTGCTGCAGCTCATTTCATGCAAATACAAGATAGACTCCAAAGGACATTGTGGATGTAAGAAAGCTGGCCTATATTGCTTCCGGATTTTCCAAAACTGTGATGGAAATTGCGGCAATAAGGGAAAATATTTCACTGTTGATAACCAGGGTTTGGACGAAGTAAACGACACACTTCAAACCCAACACGTTTTGAAAGAGCAAGGTAATTTTCATTGCTGCATACACTTGAAATCTCCACATCTCTATATCAAAACCCACTAAAGAATACCGTTGAGGGAAGGGCTTGTGTACACCGAGACCTTGAACGCTCCAATTGCCATAGTGCGACGTTGTCACGTTCTTCCCACGCTTCTAACTGACTGCGGCTGACTCAACGTATTTATAATTCTTTAAACTGTGCGATCAAGCCTCGAGCGGTAAATACCAGGAGTGTTCGAGGCTAGTAGATATGGCAACGCTGCGCGCCCATCCTATTGGCCGACACGCAACGGTATTCTTTAGTGGGCTTTGATAATTATAGTACCGTACCTATTAATTAAATTATATTCTTATAAAGCTTCCTTAACACTATCATCTTTCCTTTCATTTTTTTAGATAAAGAGCCTACCCCTGGGCCTACAGCAAAAGCAGTCGTTGCAGATGAAAGAGGTATACAATATTGAATTTACTGCAATTATAGTAAAAAAATGCAACAATTAATTCTATAGTATCATTGCTAATAATGTGTTTCTCTTTTATATTTCTGAAGAGTAACCAGAACTTGAACCGCCTAACGCCGTAGACTGTAAATGTCCATCTCTTTTTTATTTACCTAACTATATTAATGATGATAATTGATATGGAAATTGATAATAAATAGTTTTTTCGAAAATTTTGACATAAGTATTTTGTGCCTGAATAAACAAACATACTTTGGACAAAATATTTATGTAATTATTTAATTATATCGGTACTAATTTAATTAATTAGTAATTAAATCGATGTATAATTAATAAGTAATTATATTTATTATTAATTATAAAGCTCAAATAAATAGTTTTTAATAAGTAAATAGTGATAATATAGGTCTCTACTGAGTTTTGGGTGAAGGACTCTTGATTTAGCCGTTTCGCGTAATATGACATATAATTTCAACGCCCTCTAGCGGCTACTCTATTTGGACAAAATAAGTGATTAAAAGGTGTGCAATTTGTAGGGAATTTAATTTAGTTTCAGCAGAATACAAGCTTTTTGCCATTACAAGCATAGTTTTTGAGTTACAAGCCAGATACTAACAAAAAACTGGCTTTTCCACAAAGTAGGAAATTTTTGCGCTTTTTCAGCGTTTGTGGCCAAACCGTTCAACCAAAAAATACATTTGAGGGGTGCTTTTTGTAGAAAATCTAATATACTTTAATTTTGTATAGAAGAGTCTACCACAAAAAGTGCAAAGTTTTATGACTTTTTGGCAAAAAAAAATAAAAAGTCGAAAATTTTGATGTTTTTTTTCGATTTTCGTTGTGAAGCCATATCTGTGGGTAGTAGCAAAGTTGAAATTCTGATTCAGCACACCAAAAAACATATAGAACGAGTGTGAAAAAAAATTCTATATTTTTTCCTTGGAAAAAACACCATTTGACTGGACCATTTATCAATGAATATATCCTATTACTTTAAATGAGCAATTCTTGTATCTACCTTTGTTTGTATCTTTGTATCTGTCGCGGATCTCGAAAACGGCTATAACGAATTCAAAGAAATTTTGTATTTAGGTGTAGTTTTGATTTTTAAGTACACCCATGTAGTTGTATTTCGTGTAAAACACAATTTTTTGAGAAAATCTAATTTAAAAGTTGAAAAAATTTAACATAGGGACTTATGGGTTGCCACGTTGGTTACAAAATAACAACGAAATAGTAAATAAAGCAATCAAAACAGCTGTTTATAAAAAGCCATGAGATTGAGTATTATCCAAAATCAGCTGACCATGGGATAGTTTTTAATTAAGTACTGTTATAAAAACAAGCTAATTTATACTGTTTTAGTACGTTATAATTAGAATAAATTGGGCCTGTTTTAACAATTTATTTTGTCAAAAAAAAGTAAACTTGGCAAAAATTGATAAATTCTAATAGTCAATTTTGTAATATAGGCCTGGCTCATTTCTGAAACATAGTATTGAGGTTATGTTTACTACCGGTACTGTATATTTAGGCCTGGTTTCAAAACTTTAGTTGACAGAAGATAGTAGAACTAGGACTAAAATCGTAATGAAAGCCTCCCACGTTTCTAAAGCATGTATTTGAGATTATAATTAATCTTGTAATTACTGTTAATATATTTAGGCCTGGTTTCATAATTTTACAAACCAATGTACAAACGAGCCAAAGATTAACGAGATTCTTTAGCGAATTTTGCAACTGCGAGCGAAGCGAAGCGTCCAGGGGCAGAGCCCATATTTGATAATAAAAGGTGTATTCATATAAGGTCATTAGATAGTAAGGTTGCCTCATAGTCATGTAAATAAACTCGAATCCCCTGTCCAGTGATGTCATTGTAGTAATAAAACGCTGCTACCATGGGAGATGTATGTAGTTTTACTACAACCAATGAATACATAAACTATAAGAAGCGCAATTCCCATGTTAAAAATTCAGCCCAGTTTTATTTGAATTTGACGAGGTTGCCACGGCGTTCACTAGGTAGCGGGAGTGCCACGTGAATTATTTTTACACGGAAATCTTACACACATGTAGTAAGGGACGTTACATGAGCGCCTTGGAGGAGTTCGAGATTTATAAAGCGTTCAAACAAGAACCTAAAAACATATTAAATTAACAACTTTCGTACTCCTCCAATACCTTATATGACAGCGTAATCAAATTGCAAATAAAGGAAACTGCGACTCAAGGTTAGATAACGATATCAATTTGACAATAACTAGCCAGTCGCGAACCGTTCGCCGTCAAGTGCGTACTAACTAATAATTCACGTGTCTAACTTTTAACTGTATAGTCAATGTATATAATGTGTGTTTGTGTAAGTGTTTGTAATGTTCGTGAAATGTAATAACAGTGCTTCTTAAACCATAACGAAATCCTAATGGAACGAATATAACCTTAATGATCTGATGATGGGCTCACGCAGCCTGAAACCTAGGTAATCATTTTACCAACAATGGATTAGTGACGTACCAAATAAAAGGTAACAATAAATTTATTATAAATTCTACTAATCCGTAGGCTAAAATGCCAAAAATGGCAAAATTGAAATTTAATAAGTTGTTTTTTGTAATTAATAAAATATAATTTTAAAAACAAGTTATAAATTATCTCTTTAAAAAAGGTTTTTATTCTGTTGAAGAGTATTTACATTATTGATGAGTTATCTGAATATTTAAATAAAACAAATAAAATTTGCTTCCATTCGCAACTATTTACACCCACTGGAAAGGTTAGAATAACAACTGTCTCTTGGTAGCAAAAACCGATTGCGCGCGAAAATGACGGGGCAATGAGTCGATGAGTCACCAGCCACGATATATTTTTGTATACTCTTCTATTAAGAATTAAATGATAAAACCTTTGTATATTTTGAAAACAAATTTCAAAAAATGTTTACTACTTTTTACGTAGGCCTAAGCCTAAAGTTGAACTTGTTTCTTCTGTTACTGAACATTTTTTGTTTCTTTAGCTATAATAACTTTGAAAATTTTCCATCAATAAATTTTTTACCTGCACATATAAATTCTATTCTTTGTCATAATATAAAGAGCTATAGTATTATTTGTCGATTTCTATACATAAAGTAAAGTTAATACACTTAAATGTAATTTTATATAGTTTGCTATGCCATGTTTATGTTGTCATTGTTATTTTTCTTTCCGTAATTATGTGTTACTTTGTCATACTATAAAGAGCTACAGTATTATTTGTTGATTTCTATACAGAATAATAACGTAAAGAAAATACACTTAAATGTAATTTTATATAGTTTGCTAAGCCATGTTGATTGAATGGTAAACAATGTTTAGATTAAAATAAATATTAGTATCATACAACATTCTAAATCATTTTAGCTTTAATCTTCGAGTGATTAATGAAAATCAAACTTTTTACCAACGGGGAAAAGCAGTTAAAATGTATTACTAAAGCTATGTAAGTAATTAACAAAACCCGAGACAATAAATCGTCTGTTAGTAAGCTATAACGAGACGGTAGCCGTGAGCCGTGGGAATATAGTGAGATTCTGGCGCGTACTTAATCGTATCTTTAACCTGCTGTAAAAACTAAACCACTTGAGCTAATTTTTTGAAAAAATATGTTTCATAAAATTTAACTTATTGGCTTAAACTTTTACGCTTACACCTCGTCTCTGACCAAAAAACAAAAACATTTCTCACAGAACAACTTTTTCGTGTCAGAATTTGAAGTTCCATATTAAATCTTAGCTTTGGAAATTTATGTATACCTTTAAAGATTTTTTATAATTAATAATTTTTATAACAATATCATCCCACACTAATATTCTGTCAGTGTGTAAAATTTCAAAGAAATCGGTGTGTTGCAAGTGTTCAAAACAACAGTGTATTTGAAACACGAGAATCACAATTTTATCATCATCTCCTAGCCGTTTTGGCTCTCTAGACCTTCCCAAGATAGTTTAGGCACACTTCATTATTTCATACTGTATACAGGCGATGGGCCAGTCTATTTTATTCTGTGGTCGCTGGTGCGATGGCAAGGGGTTGGAGGGGAGTGTGCGACACTGGCGCCGACAGCCTGCGCCTCGTTGCGGCCGCCGTGTCAAGCTTGTTTTGGCGCGAATAAAATCGGCTGACTATTCTCCATATACATTGCGCTTCTTATAGTTTCTGTATTCATTGCTACAACTACGTCACATCCCCACTCCACTTTTCTATATATATAAAATTCAATGTATGTCCGTCTGTTTGTACGTTTGTCTGTTTGTATGTTTGTCCTTTATGCGTTACCAAACCGTCCATCCGATTGCTTTGAAATTTTGCATAGTAACACAGGTTAACCCTGGGAAGGTTTTAGGCCATTTACCGAAGTCCTAGGACATTAGGGCTATGCCCCAGTGGTCCTCAAAATTTCAATGTTAATCTTATGGAAGGTCAATCTTAAGGAAGAAGAAGAAAGATTTCTTTTGATTTTATCAGGGGCACAAAAAACAGCTGTTCGTATGAAAAGCTTAAAACAGCTGATTTTGATCAACAACTGATTTGGATCAAAAACTGAATATAATTTTAGGTTAGGTAAATCAAGCAATAGCGAAGCATTGCCGGGTCCACTAGTTTTTTATATTTCCCGAATGAGGCAACCTTAATATCTAGTTACCTTGGTATTCATATTCATTTTATAACCTCAAAGCAAATCTTATAATGTAGGCCTATTATAGCCTACTTTAGTTCTTTAACTCATATTTGAAGAAAATCAACTTCACAAGACTTATATTAATTGAAATTGTAAACATAACCCCAAAGTTAAGTATAATCTAGGCCAGGTTTTGTTTGTATTACGGGCGATGGGTGAAATCAGCTGTTATATTATATTGTGTGTACGTATGTGTGTACGTTTTATGTACGGACTTACACTCGCTTTTGTAGGAGTTGACTAGTAAGCCCTCGTGAAATATCACATGCTGACTAATTAGATACACATAATTTAAAAACAAACTATTTAAAAACATCATTAAGGCCTACTTATCTAGGCCTACGTAACTATGCTGTCGGGGATTTTTATAAGGATTATAATTTTTTTGTAATAAGGGTTATACAAATGTAGGCCTATTTGTTAAACATTTTTATTTATATAAGTATTATACGGTATATTTAAAGAAAGATAAAAATACTATCTTTTAATTGGTTTTATTTCATATTGATAGATTAAATGATTTAGAAGTTATTAATATTATAGTGAAGAAATTAATAATGGAATATGTTTACATGTTGTACGAAGATGTAAGAATGTTTCCGAAGTTAAACGAATGGGTATCTCTTCTTAAAATTTGTAAAAAAATCTGGAAATTGGTTGACCTTGCAGGCCAACCCTAGAACTTCCCGCTTAGTTTGAATTTTAAACGCTTAAAATGAGTTTTTTTGTTAAAATACCAAAAAACGAAAATTTGTTAATTTTTAAACAACGATAACTTTTGAATGCGTCGTTCGATTTTCATTTTTAAAAAAGCATTCTACGCAGTTTTTCAAGCACAAAAAGAAAATGTACAGGTTTATATTGATTGGTTGAGATATCTGGAAGATATGTTAAAAAAATACAAAAAATACCAAAAAACGAAAATTTGTGAATTTTTAAACAACGATAACTTTTGAGTGCGTCGTTCGATTTTCATTTTTAAAAAAGCATTCTACGCAGTTTTTAAAGCACAAAAAGAAAATGTACAGGTTTATATTGATTGGTTGAGAAATCTGGAAGATATGTTAAAAAAATACCAAAAAATACCAAAAAACTAAAATTTGTGAATTTTTAAACAACGATAACTTTTGAATGCGTCGTCCGATTTTCATTTTCAAAAAAGCAGTCGACGCAGTTTTTTAAGCACAAAAAATGTATACATGGTTTTATTATGATTTTTTCGCACGCTTTAAAGTTATTTTTAAAAAACATAAAAATTCCAAAAAAAATTTAGGTTATTTTTTTAAATTTCTTCGGATTGGCTCGATGGATTAACTCTCAAATCTAATCAGATCTAAGTTTTGATACACCCTTTCGAATGACATGTCGTAGAATTCAATCGGTTGATTCGTTTTTGAGAAACTGTACGACAAAAATTTATTTACACACATACATCCACACACACACACACACACACACACACACACACACACACACGGTCGGACACCTCGGCGGAAATAGTCAGAATGGCTTCCTGGGACCTCAAAACGTGGAGATTTAATGAAAACTCGACTTTCGAAAATCGGACCGAAATCAATAACTTCCCTTTATTGGTAGCGGGAAGTTAAAAATATATTGATGATAAAAGGTTGTTTTTATATACGGTTTATAACTTCAAATCAAATATTATAATGTATATTATGGCATACATTAGTTCTATAACTCAAATTGAAAAAAAACAACTTCACAAGAAATTATGACGGTTGTGAAGTTGTAAACATAACCCCAAACTATAATATACACTGTGTTTGTGTGTATACAGATTATGGGTGAAATCAGCTGTTATATTATATGTTACTTACGTATTGACGTACACTCGCTTTTATTCGAGTTGTTTTTTCTGAGCAGTATTGCACGCCAGAATTTCATTGACAGGTATAGTGCATTATATAAATATAAAAAAGGAAAACTAAAAGATAAGTTTTTTAGCCACAGTGTGTTAAAAAAAATAGTGAATTTGTATAATAGCTACATGGATATATACTGAGACTGCCTATTATTTAGGCATCAAGAATATAAAAAAGTTTAAATTGGTATTCAATTAATTTTCTTTGGTGAAGATAACAAAATGAACTTTGGAAACAACATTTGTCAACTGATTTAATTAATTTCACTAGAATTATGTTTGATTGATTATAAGGGCCGGTTTCCGAGCTCCGGATCTATAGGTTCTGGACTTATTGAGTCGAGGACTTAAATAAGCTCTCGGATCTAAATCGTCTTGCTGAGTCGCGGATCTATCTGTGAAACTCCAGGATCTATTAAGTCCTGGACCTATTTGAGTCTAGAACTTAAGCAATAAACATCGAGGGAATTTTACGGTATTTGGCGTTGTGATGTTGGCAATGGGTGACAGCCGACCGTAAACAATAGATATCTCCCCCTCTGTTTACCGTTATATGGCCTAGCAGGGTGCGTCTTGGGTTGTTTTTGTGACATATTTCCTCAAATCTGCGTCTAGTCTTCCATTAACATTGTAGTGAATTCTTTGTAAATTTATTTGGTGTAGTTATTGTGTAGTTATAAATTGTGTATTTGGTCATCGATGCGCATAGTTATTTATTGTATAGATATTGTAAACAGTGTTTTTGTGGTTTTTGTAAATATGAGCGGTCAAGACTCAAAAAAGGACCTGTCATTCGCGGAAGAATTTCATCTAACTAGAATGGCAAATATAAAAAAAGAACACGAGATGAAAATGAAGATTTTGACCCAAGAGTTGAAGGCCAAAAATCAAGAGTTGATGTATTGGCAGGAAATGTGCGCTTCAATTCAACACCCTCCTGGTGCTTTGCAAATGCCGTTGCAGACGTTGATTCCTGAGGTAGACAATTTAAATACGGACCCAAGTGAAATAAAAACTTTTGACTTGGTGAAAAAATCCATAATTCAAGATTCCGACAGTGAGGGTGATTAGGCCCTAGTAATTGCCGGTTTTAACTGACCTTTTTTTACATTTTAAGTGCATGTTATTATTTTTTCAAGTTTGTGTCGTTAGTTACAATACTTACAATTATTAAAATTCTTACAAATCTTAAGATACTTTTGTTCTATTAATATGTGGGCGTACTAACTAACATGAGGCTTGATTACTATTACAGGCCGGCTTACACAAAAATAACTCTTACATTTAACCTGATATACAAACAACAATTTTTGTTTTAATAATCAAATAAGTTACTTGGCACGTATAGTTTGATTAAGTCTCAAGTTAGTTTAAAGGTTAACATTTTTTACCCCTTTGTTTATATTCTATACCGAAAAGTGACTTCGAATAAGATCTGCCCGACTTACAATATCTTCTTGTACTTCATAGTCTGTCTACATTACATTCATGACATTCTATTACGTTCATAGCCACTGTCTCCGATCAGCAGCCCGCCCATGTCTCTTTCCTCGAACTTTGCGTATAGAAAGGAGTTCTTGAAGACTCTAGAGTCATGGGTGCTGCCTTTCCATCGTGCTACGATGTTAGTAAACTCCAAATCAGCACCACAAGCTCCCATCACATTGATTGAAAAGTATCCTTTCCTATTACGGTACTCTTCCTTATCCGGTGTCAATGGACAGATTATAGGTACGTGGCTGCCATCAACACAGCTTATCACCCCAGGAAAGCCGTATTTAGTGAAAAATTTCTGCTTCGTACTATATGCGTATCCCCTTCAGGAATTTTAATATATTCTGCCCTCAATCTCTCACATATTACCTTTGCTACCTTGTGAATAACTCTACAAGCAGTAGACTCTGACACAAGAAGAAGATCTCCAGTTTCCCTGTGAAGAGTCCCGTCAGCAAAAAAACCTTAGCGCAATCAACACTTGTTTCCACTTCGGAATGCTGTGTGGAACTCTTTCATCATAAACCCCTAATCCTAGAGACAGTAACCGAATTAGCTCACACGTATTATCTTTTGAAAAACGAAATCTATCCTGAAACTCTTCATCAGATAACACGTGAAACGGGTTAAGTGCACGACCAAGATGCCTGGGTCTACGTTGTGGTGCTTGTAAACGAACATAATCCAAATAATCTAGATATTCCATGATAACGATGCACACATACCACTTCAAAACAACAACTGAGGCGTATATACTCTGTTAACAACTGAGGCGTAAGTCTAGGATCTAATTTTAAATCCTACCCTTGGTGAGGATCTAAAATCGTACTGTTTTAAGTCCTAGACTTAACGAATTTTGCTAAGGGCCGGTTTCCGAGCTCCGGATCTATAGGTTCTGGACTTATTAAGTCGAGGACTCAAATAAGCTCTCGGGTCTAAATCGTCTTGCTGAGTCGCGGATCTATCTGTGAAACTCCAGGATCTATTAAGTCCTGGACCTATTTGAGTCTAGAACTTAAGCAATAAACATCGAGGGAATTTTACGGTATTTGGCGTTGTGATGTTGGCAATGGGTGACAGCCGACCGTAAACAATAGATATCTCCCCCTCTGTTTACCGTTATATGGTCTAGCAGGGTGCGTCTTTGGTTGTTTTTGTGACATATTTCCTCAAATATGCGTCTAGTCTACCTGTCTAGTATCAGTCAGGTTGTCAAGTATCACACTTCGCTTGGAGCTTGGAGTTTATTTCCATTGACATTGTAGTGAACTGTTTGTAAAATTATTTGGTGTAGTTAATAGTGTATTTGGTCATCGGAATAAGGAAGCAACATCTCTTGGAACGGGTACATAATCAATGATTTGGTATAGTTATTTAGTACAGTTATAAACAGTTTTTTGTGTTTTTTGTAAGTGAATGTAAATATGAGCGGTGAAGAGCAAAATAAACGAGTCCGATTTGAGAAAAATGAATTCGACTTCTTGCAGCAACTTGTTGGAAAATATCCCGACGTGAAAAAGAAAGAACACGATAAAAAAAACGAACAATTAAAATAAACGGTATCAGTTAACTGTCACAAACTTTCTCCCAACTTACTGTAGTCAAAATAATATTGTTTTTAATCATTTTATTTACTACTTTTTAGAACAAAACAAAAAAATAATATTCTACCTACGTCAATCGCATAAAAAAATTATTGTCCCAGGCGGGATTCGATCGCGCGACCTTTGAATTACTGGCCGTGATCGCTACCGTGGTGCTACTCCGTGCGGCCGCCGCCGCGATGCTAGATTGACAACACAAACTTGTTTATTTTTAAACATTTCCCCATAATTATAAAACGCCGAAGTTTTGATAAAAGCGGGTGGTGTCATTTTGTTTGGCACCTTAAGCACCATAAATACTGAAAATTTGATCAAAATCGTTAGAGCCGTTTTTGAGAAATTTGCATTTTTGTCGTTTTTTATGGGTTTTTAGGGGTAAATTACCCTTAAAAATTAAAAATTCAAAAAAATGAAAAAAACGCCTGGAGATATTATGGTTTAGTACCTACATACCAAATTTCATGAAAATTGGACCAATAGTGTCCTCTCTGGTCGTGTATACATACAGACGTGACAGACAGACACCACTCTAAAAACACTTTTTTGGGTTCAGGGAGCACCAAAACAAAAAATTCCACTAAAAATATTTTTGGGTTCAGGGAGCACCAACACAGATAATTGCACTAAACAATTTTTTGGGGTTCTGGGAGCACCAAAACAGATAATTCAACTGAAAATTCAAATTCGAACATTTTTACGAAAACAATACTTTCTCCATATACTACGTATAGTGTGGAGAAAGTAAAAAGTGATTATCCTGAAACTCTTCATCAGATAACACGTGAAACGGGTTAAGTGCACGACCAAGATGCCTGGGTCTACGTTGTGGTGCTTGTAAACGAACATAATCCAAATAATCTAGATATTCCATGATAACGATGCACACATACCACTTCAAAACAACAACTGAGGCGTATATACTCTGTTAACAACTGAGGCGTAAGTCTAGGATCTAATTTTAAATCCTACCCTTGGTGAGGATCTAAAATCGTACTGTTTTAAGTCCTAGACTTAACGAATTTTGCTAAATCCTTGACTCGGAAAGAGACGAGAATCTAAGTTAAGTCCTGGATCTATAGATCCTTCACTCGGAAAGCCAAATTATAGACTCCAGAGTCTAACCAGCCAAATAAACTCCAGAGTCTATTAAGTTCTGGACTTCGCTAACGCCCTGACTCGGAAAGTCATTTTTTAGACTCCAGAGTCTAAAGCCGGTTTAAGTCTAGAACTTAGCTAAATCCCGAGCTCGGAAACCGGCCCTTAGTGTTCAATTTTGTTTTAGCGAAAATTTTATGCCGTACTGCATTATGAACTAATGTTTTTTGTACGCGTTACGTCCGTAAAGCGGCTCTTTGTTGTTGTCATTCACTACCTAATATCGCACATAAAACCACGACCTCGCCCCAAAAAAATCCACTTTAGGTACTAATGATGAAATAATATACTATTTTGGTCATAAATCCTATATAAGTCAAATACTTTTAGATCCTAGTACCATTAAGAAGTCAGCTGATTATTTAATCAGCTGACTTTTAAGCAAGTAGTGAATGACTACAATAGTCACTTTACGGACGTAACGCGTGCATTAAAAACATTAGTTCATAATGCAGTATGATACAAAATCATTTTAGGCTGTTAAAATATGCTACGGTGGATATTTTACTAAAAAAACAATAAAGTACCAATTAAACCGTTATGTGTTTTGCTGTTTGTTTGTAAAAGTAAAATATCCAATCACAAACATGGCATTATTAGCGAATTTCCATAGGAATAAACGGTATCAGTTAACTGACACAAACTTTCTCCCAACTTACTGTAGTCAAAATAATATTGTTTTTAATCATTTTATTTACTACTTTTTAGAACAAAACAAAAAAATAATATTCTACCTACGTCAATCGTATAAAAAAGTTATTGTCCCAGGCGGGATTCGATCGCGCGACCTTTGAATTACTGGCCGTCCTCGCTACCGTTGTGCTACCCCGTGCGGCCGTCGCCGTAATGCTAGATTGACAACATAAACTTGTTTATTTTTTAACATTTCCCCATAATTATGAAACGCCGAAGTTTTGATAAAAGCGGGTGGTGTCATTTTGTTTGGCATCTTAAGCACTATAAATACTGAAAATTTGATCAAAATCGTTAGAGCCGTTTTTGAGAAATTTGCATTTTTGTCGTTTATTATTGGTTTTTTGGGGTAAATTACCCTTAAAAATTAAAAATTCCAAAAAATGAAAAAAACGCCTGTAGATATTAGGGTTTAGTACCTACATACCACATTTCATGAAAATCGGACCAATAGTGTCCCCTCGGGTCGTGTATACATACTGACACACTGACAGACAGACACCACGTTAAAAACACTTTTTTGGGTTCAGGGAGCACCAAAACAAAAAATTCCACTAAAAATATTTTTGGGTTCAGGGAGCACCAACACAGATAATTGCACTAAACAATTTTTTGGGGTTCTGGGAGCACCAAAACAGATAATTCAACTGAAAATTCAAATTCAAACATTTTTACGAAAACAATACTTTCTCCATATACTACGTATATAGTGGAGAAAGGAAAAATGAGCTATTGCAGTGGCCCTTATGGTGAGACCCAAGGTCGAGAGTAGCAAATGAGCACCGATTATGGTCCCCAGAACACGTTTTGGGGTGTTATTAAAATTCATATATGACTCTAGCGGCCGCATTTTAAGTCCGATTTGGACCAAATTTGGTACACGTGTTGTTTGTCTATGTCGCTCGGACGAGTTCGTTAGCCAAAAAAATCCAACAACCGGAAGTACGTTTCTTGACCAGAAGTAACTATTTTTGAGATTTTTACTACGAGAATTAAATTTTTTTAGAGTTTTTTCTAAAAATATAAATATAGGATGTTATTTTGCACATTTCGTTTTTTTACGCAACCTTATAGCTCGCTTGGTTCGCCCAAAATCGACCAAAACGTAAAATACCATAAAAGTACCCGGTTCGAAGCAAGTGGTGCAAACTCGTGAGGCCTCTAGGAGGAAACAAATTCTACTAATATATTGCGTACACATAGACAGCTGTTGAACGCCTTCGTGAGTAGACCTATTTCCCAAATTGTTGGTTGAAACCCTAAAACATAGGCATATAAACTTAATTTTTGAAATTTGCTCAATCACGTCAGCGGTCCAGCTGCGTGGTCGAATTATTTTCGTTGCAATAATCAGCAGTGAATCTCGTCTGTTGTTAGCCTTATTCTCAATTGAACAATTTAATGTGCAAGTGCTAAAATAAAAAAGACAATAATGAGATTTTTTTACTGGTAGAACCTTTATACGTTTCCATAGCGATCGCAAACATTACAGTATTGCAAATTTATACAATGCCATTTATTTCTGATTTGGGCAAAGCTTAATAAGGAACAAAATTTAAGCACTATTATACTTTAAATATTTAACATTTTTACGTTTAAATTAGCAACTAAGGACATTTTTATGACGTAAATAATAGTTAGTCCTGTTATCAATTAAAGTTAACATAAAGTATTCCTTACGTTATGTTACAGAGCATTTTCACTTCGGTAAGCGTTATATTATATATTGATAATTCAATAATCTTAAATGATAATTATTTCGTTTAATATGACAGTATTACTTAAAAATACAAAAACAATTTTGGAAACGGAGAAATCATATTAAAAACAATCTTTAACAAAAACAAAATGACTACCCATTCCATTTTTTGCATGGGACATTTATATACATTTAAAATGGAAATAATAATTATTATTACACATTTTTATGAATGAGAGTGTGTTTTGTAGGTAAACCCTAGTAATACCCAAAATGGTCTAAATAACTGTTGTCATTAGGGCAAAGAACGTTGACATGGATGTGACTTTCAATTTCATGAATTATAACCATTACTATTTTTGTTTGTATGTACATAAGATTGTTTCGTATGATTTTAGTCAAAGTATAACCACACGCAAAGTTTGATCGAAATCGGTTTTGTCGTTTAAAAGTGATAACTAATTTTTTTTTTATAATGTATACACAAGTTTGAAAGAAGAAATAGACCTAAGGGTTGTGAGTAAAATTGTAAAAAAAATGTTAAAACTTTCTATCTGGGTAAATGAATGACTGCCCCCTAAACGAGCATGGCAAGTAATAAAACACAGTACACTGAAATGTTTTGAATTTAGCGGTTTTTTTGGTTATAGCATGACAGGTAACATATTGCGCAAACTCCACTGATGACGGAGAAAGATCAGCTTTCAATCTATTGAACCACATTGATAGTGAGATTTGAAACACTTCCTTCAATTATTTATTGTTGTTTTTGCTGTAAATGATTGAAAATTTTATTTCTTAAGTACTTAGAGTGTTTTTATAACATATGTTAGTGTTTATATTTTTAAACTATACTTAATCATAAAAGTAATTAGGTCGTTGACTCAAGTATTTTATTCATCGCTTGTTGGACGGCCATCTTGCGTTTTCCAATCTTAGGTCAATTTGATAGCGGTTTCGTTGTCTGGTTTAAAGCCAGTGTAATAAAACAAACAAGTTTATAATGGCGTTAAAACGAATTAATAAGGTAAGAATATATTGTACACTATATTTAACAATACATATTTGTTATTTAAGGCTTTTTAACACGCGGAACGCCCACAGTGACTGAGCACCTGCAATCTAGGCTAGTTCATTATGTGTTAAAAATATGGGTTTTAAGTTAAAAGAATTCTATAATGTTCAGTAAGGCCAGTGAATTTTTATGGTATGCAATTTAGACCTTAATCTGTTAACTTTTTCCTGGCTTTAGTAAAAACCCCCACAAGTTTGAAGTTGAAGGCTATTTATTTATTTATTTGTAAGAAAGATGAGATGTCCATTCCAGGAAGTTGTGTAGGCTTAAGTATTGTCATACCTTGTCCATATTTTTATAAATTAGTATAGCCTAGTGTGTATAACATTTTCTAAATTATACATAATTGAAGTCCTAATCTTTTTTATTGACTTTGTAAAGTTATCAGTACAAAAGGGCAAAAGAAACTTTGAGGCTATACTAATCTGTGACAATTTTCAAGGACTTTCTTTTAAACTACAAAATCTTTCCTGATTCTGTTCTGTTGGATTTAGCCTATATATTTTTTTTAATTTTGTAGTTTTTTTAGCCATCAGTATTTAAATAGTACTAGGCAATTATTAAATTAAAAGTCATTAGTGACAGGTTTCTGTTGTAGGCCTAGGCCCTAATTCAAGATGTCAGTATTTTATTATTAAGTACACAGTACAGTACCTATCTTAGAATTACAAGTTTTGGGAGGCAAACGGCTAGCCTATTTCTTACAAGTGTGAAAATAATTTTAGTCTACCTAAAACGGTATTAGATAATTGTATAATATGTTCTTTTGTGCTGTTAGTTTTCCTTTGAGCTATGAAGACAATATTGTTGTAAATTTAATATATTATAGGTAGGGTAGGCCTAACATAATTCAAACATTACTTTTGTTAGGAAAATGTATTTTATTAAACATCGGCTTAGGCTAGTAGGCCTACAATATTTTTAGACATAAAAGCAAATTTTGTAGCTAGGTCTAATGACTATAAAATAATATAGGCGTAGGCCTGTATGCTTTTCTACAAATCTAACCTGCCTAGGCCTAGTACTAGTTACTTTATCTTGTTTAATCTCCTTTCGGTACATTGGTAATTCTTTGAAAAAATATGCTCTCTTGATTTATAGCACATGCTTATGGATTTTAATTTTAAAACTGTCACTTAAAATAGTTTCTTATAAATTACAGATAGCTCTTAGAGGTTAGTAGAACCCTATTAGCATATAGCCTAGTTATTAGGCCTACCATTTTGTGATGTAGACTAGTCTAGTTTTTTGTCTTACTATTATGAATATGTATAGGCTAGGCCTATTATCTTTTCACATACCACAACCATACCTTCAATCATTGTTTAAATAAATATGTACATAGGCCTAGGCCTATAATGTTTCCCATTCATACATTTTACTGAATATAAACTTCAAATTTAAGTTTAAGTTGCGTGATCGCTGGTCTGACTAAAGATAGGTCAGTTTTGAATGATGTAACCTACTATAAAATCATAAAGTTTCTCTTTAAAGTTTTCACCATCGCCTAGACGTATGACATATCATCATCATCAACACTTTACTTTAAGAATAAATCTTAGTTGCTGGATCTGTTTCTTATGTAATGTTGTAGCCTATAAAGTTTGGTTTGTGAGTTGGTATATATTGGTAAGTAGTGTCAAACTGAGCTTATTGGTGGAAATTGGCATTATATTTTTACATTTTAAAGTAAAAATAACTAGCCTAAATTACAATATACACACCCTCTAACATACAAATACCAAACTAAACAAATCATTTGTTTAACCTAACCAATTGATCTGTCACAGTATGTTCCGTAAATTCCTAAACAATAAGTTGTTAGGCCTACCACTATTTAATTTTGTATAAACATGTTTTTAGGTTAGTAGGCTAAGTAGATCAGGTTAAAACTAGTAGTAGCCTATAAACTTTTAAAACCTAAAGTATAAACTTGTCACTAAACAGAAAAAAAAGATGGCTACATTTTATATTTGTAATACTGTAGGCCTACCTTGGTTAGTATTGTTACTTCATTTCATTATGCTCAATAGAGAAGTAGTATTGACAATCTTTTATAGGTTTATAAATATAATAGGCCTAAATTGCAAGATGTACTTCCATTGGTCACTAAAGAAAACTTGTTCAAACTGCTGGCAGGTAAGCGGGTAGGCTATTTAAAAGTGTATAATTTCCAAACCTATTTGTTTTGAGGTTTTGTTATATATGTATATTATTTACACTTAGCCTATACACAGACTCTTACTTTTATTTTATCATATATTTTAAAAATATTATAACTTAATAAAGATTAGACCTAGGTCATTTGTACAACCACTTACCAGATTTAATCAAATTTACTTTTAACCTCTAAATCTTTAATAATTTATGTAGGCTACCCTATTGTAGGTCTAAACATTAATTTAAAATTTTTTTTTCTCCCTTTACAGTCATTATTCATATAATACTTTCTCTTAACCTTCCATCGGGCGTATTGAAACGCGATCCGGCGCATCTGGAGGTTGCCTCCATGTTTCTTAATGAAGCAATAATTTCACTTTTATGTAGCCTATGTTTTATTATTACAAACCTTTGAATATTTTATTACAGACTTCAAAATATATGTCTTAACTGCAAGAATAAATATGTATCATATTTAAAAATATTAAATAAAGTTATAATAGGCCAGGCCTACTAACTAATAAGATAATTAATATTAATAGGCCTAATCTATTAACTTATCTAATTCCGTAAGCCCAAATTTGCAAATGAAATTGTGAGCGAACGGTAGGTCGTAGAAAGCTGGAAGAGGTCTCATTTTAGCACCTTTTGGTTAGGAAAGATTGTTTCATTTTTC
The DNA here is from genome assembly GCA_018207615.1 of Philaenus spumarius. Lineage (NCBI taxonomy): Eukaryota > Metazoa > Arthropoda > Insecta > Hemiptera > Aphrophoridae > Philaenus > Philaenus spumarius. Next base: position 111,920 of record JAGFPH010000279.1, on the reverse strand, counting down.
CACTTTGAGCGCGTTTAGTAAAAAAGCGGTAAGAGATAGAAACAAATATTAAATACAAAAGTTGTAGAAAATTAAATTTCAAACCAACGATTTTCCATCAGATTCAAGATTTAATCATCCATTTAGCCACTATTCATCTGAGAAGGGAGGCTCCACCCAACGTCTTTAAAGCTAGTTCACCAATTCACTGACATAAACTTTGAGGCACTTCCCATAAACGTACCTCCCTCGACCTCATACTTAAATAAAAGCTCTCGACGAGAAACTTTCAGAAAAATAGTTAAAACATTTTTTATTTTGAAAGCACCTTTTGGGTGGGAAAGATTTTTTCAATTTTTTCATTTTACCACTTTTGATTGTGTTTTGTAAGAAAACGGTAAGAGATAGAAAAAAAATGTTAAATACCAAAGTTGTAAAAAATTTAATTTCAAACTAACGATTTTCCATCAGATTTAAGATCCAATCATCCGTTCAGCCGCTATTCACCCAAGAAGGAGTTGCGGCACACAATCCTTAAAATTTCTCATGTTAATCTTATGGAGATAATGTTTAATGAGTTTGAGTCAGCTGCCAAATAAAACAGCTGCTTTATGCTCGGTCACCTATGTACAAACGAGCTAAAGATTAACGAGATTCTTTAGTGAATTTTCCAACTGTGAGCGAAGCAGCCATCTGAGGCGGGGTTGGGACGCGAAGCGTCCAGGGGCAGAGCCCCTAGTCTATATAATAAAAATGAATTGCTGTTCCTTTGTAAGCGCCACTTGAGAACGGCTGGACCAATTTGGCTATTTTTTGTTTTAAAATGTTCGTAATAGTCCGAACTAGGTTTTTATATAAAGAAAAATTTGAAAAGTGCCTTGAAAAAGTTTCAAATTTGGAAAAACTAAACAGCCTCTTTTGTATGGACTCAAGACCATAGAGAGCACAAAATCAGCTGTTCGTATAAAAAGCATATAGCAACACGTCATGTTTGTTTACATTAGTTATTACCATAGCAACTTTACTTATCAGTTTATTATTCTTCAAATCGAACAGCTTTTTAAGGTTAGATTGACCAACATAAAGCAAACAAAAATCAACTAATGCTTACTACATTTTAATTTAATTCAAACATTGGTTGTTACATATTATATGTAAAACAGCTGATTTGAATAAAAAATAGAACATATTTTTTGGTTAGGCCATTTGCAACCAATTGGACTAATTTAAAATCAGGTTTTTTACAAATAATTCGTAACAACTATTAGTTTTTGTTTGTTTTTTTGGTAAAAGCAAACAGAAGGTTTACTGTATTATCTATAGGCCTAAAGGTTTACAAAAAATAAATCTAAATTTGTGTAGTCTATTCTTAAGTGGTATAAAAACCATTTTGCAATTCAATTACAGTACGATTTTTTTAACCGTGCCCTCGGCCAAATTGTACTAACCTGAATGATAACGTTAGAAATCGCTCTTGTCTACTCTAGTTTTCTCCACGAAAACTGAGCCGAGCGGCGTGAAATAGCGAAAACCGAGCTCCAATAACACTGACATTTAATACACTTAGCAGCGATGTAAAATTATGAAACTTTCACGGATACGCAGATAAGAACCATACGATTCGTACGATGTAAAAGAAAATCCATTACAAAACCTATTTCATATTTAAAAAATCAATATTACAACAATGTACTTTAATAATGACATGAAATTTTCACACCGCTGGAAAGTTTTTTGTTTGTTGGTCAGAGACAAAGTGTTCGCGAGAAAGTTTTAGATAAAGGTCCAAATTAAATATTTTATTTGAAACATTTTTTCGTTTGACTTACGGTTTGCTCGGTACGGATGTCTGGAGTTAGATTCCAGGGAAAACTTCCTGCCTGGGGGAAGTAAGCCTACTTGGTGTCTGGCATTTACCTTAACCACACCACAGTATTATTATTCGAATACTCGAACAAGAGACAAGTAGTCTATGACTCATTCAAGTAGTTTTTATTTCAATAATTTTATTCGAATAATTATTCAATCATTTTTGTTTATTCGAAGTTTGTGGAACTGCCTTTTTAATCTCTCCCCGCTACACCGCTAGCCCACCGAGCGCTAGCCGAGCCGAGAGCACGGTTAAAAAAATCGTACTGTACTTAAGTCAATGTAATGAAATGGAATAACTACCCTTTAAATTAAATCAAGCAATAGCGAAGCATTGCTGTGTCCACTAATTAATAATAATAATAATAATATTAAAGTAAAAACATATAAGAATACAATGGAAATGTAGCAAAAAAATATTTCTTAATAGAAACTGTTTCTATTATAGCAATACTATAATATAACCTTATAATTGTCTTGAAGTGCACACGTTGTGGTGCCAAAATTTATAATATTCTCTTATAATTTTCTATTATTAACTTTCTATATCTTTCTAATAGCCTATACGTTGTAGAAGCCAAAATTATAATATAACTGAAGCTATTCTTACTTATTATCAGATAGTATATTAACATAGAAATAAATTATTTAAACACACAAGTTTTAAGAACATCATTATCATAAACATATTTATTAGAAGTTATAGTATCAATATTACAATTTATATTAGTTTTATTCTTGGGTTTGCCTTGATAAAGTTTATAATTACCCTTTGGCTTAGCTCAATTCTGGTAGAAATTTAAATATACTAAAATATGTAAATTTCTATTAATTTAATTGAATTTTAAAGTATCTCGGGGCAGGCACTCTGCTGGCACTGAATATACCTCCTTATTTTTATTACACGCATTTATATCACTCTAGCATAGTTCAAAATATTGGAATGGTTAGTTTTGGATTTGGTTAATGAAAGTACTTTTGGAAGGTTTTTAATTTTATTCTCTTTAAGTCCTATTGTTCATTTACGAGTTTTAAATTGTTCATATTTTAGGTAATTAATATAGAGTATACCAGTCTCTATTGGAATTATATCACTGTTTTTACTATTCTCCCATTACACTTTTAAAAAAATTTAGCACTGTTTTATAAAACACCTCTCTTCAATGGCTACTGTACAACTCGTTTTTAAATTGACGCCGGTTTTGGGTTCATGACGCTATTGGCACTACGGGGTTCACATCCCTCCATAGAGATCTCTTGTATTTGTTTGCACTTTCCATTGGCCGTCGGCGGACGAATACCATTCATGACGTCATCGGAGTAGGTTTCCGCTTGCTCACAATTTGCTTGTAGTCCGGCTTGGCGTAATAAATCTAGTGCGTTTATTATCATATTTTCATTAGTTTGTCTTTCAAGTTTTAGTAATTATTTTTGCATTACAAATGCGTTTTGGTTCTGCTGTTGTAGTTTTTAAATAAAATATTATTTATCGTAATGGATTTTACCGCGACACAATAATCTGACTTTGTCGTTGGTTTACATACACACAGCTGTACTTTACTATCTTAAAATGTTTCTAATCTAACATACATTGATTATGGTCTAATGAATACTTAAATAATAATATGATTACAATAGATAATTATTCAGAGCTAGTAATTTAATTTACATACGCTAAACGTTTATTTTAATGCATTTGGTTACGTGATTAGCGGCTCAAGCTAGTAAATCATTTTTAATTCGCGATCGGCTTTGGCAGTGTCTTCGGTATTTACAAATGGAATTTTGAATTGTTTTGATTGAAGCCTTATTATTAATAACATGTAATTCTACATGAAGTGATTTGTGATTGATAAATAAATATAGAATGTGTTGTGGTGCTTTCTGTTGTGAAATCATATTTCGCTATGCATTGTTTTGTTTTGGAGGTTACATTCGGTTAGGCTACAATTGCTTTTACAATAGGTTGGTTTTGAATTACTTATCTAGTTTACAACTATACATTGGTTGTATTGAATTTAACATCTAGATACAGTATTGACTTTACATCTGCTTGACTTTTGAAATTTCTATAGTTATGTGCATTTTCTTTTAAATCATAGGCTAGGCTACTGTATTCAGTTAGAATGTCGGTTCAAAAAGGTTAAGTTCTTGGTAGGCTACTTTTACATTATGTTTGATATATTTGTGATTTTGTACTATTATAATACAAAGGTTAAAAATGATGTACCGGTATACAAAAAATTTCAAAAAGTAACGTTTGCTAAAAAAACTGCTCTCTTTTCTTCACCTCTTACGCAATGTGTTGTTTGTAGGCTATATTGTAGTATATGTAGTCCTACTCTAGTATATAGGCCTATACACCTCTAAAATATGTAGCCTAGTATATTTATAAATATGAATAGGTAACCAAAATGTCATAAATATTTGCATACACTAATATGAAACAATGAAATAGGTAGTCATAAAAATTACTGCAAAGAAATTGCTGATTCATATATATGTAGACTGTCACTTCAAATATTTACATATACCAATATAAAACAATGAAAGTCATAGAAACTAACAAAAACTACTGCACAAAAAATACTATTTCATATAACGCGATCGGTCGCACAAGGAATTTACATCCATGTACTCTGTCACTTCATTGGGCAAATCGGGAAACTACCTCCAGTCCCATTGAAAACACACGCTAATACTGAAATAAAAAGAGAAAGCGGCCAAAATTGGATATGATGGGTCAATTCCTAGAAGAATCTTGTGAAATGAGGCAGAAAATGAGACAGATGAGCGCACTCTTTCACATTTTATTAGAAAAAAGTCACTGATAAGGAGGTAACCTCCAGTAATTAATCATTATGTTATACTAGGGTCATTCCATATCAAATCAACACAGGGTATAAACCTCACCACCTCAGAATTTGATGAAATTTGGTATGAAGTCTGTCCTCATAGAGATTAAGAAAAATGCCAATTTTTTTTCAAATATCTCAAACGGTTTCAAAATTACGGCCAAGTAAAGTTTTCCAAAATCCGCCAAAAAAGCGTAACCGACATATTTTG
>JAGFPH010000279.1:92491-106606 GCA_018207615.1 Philaenus spumarius | reverse complement strand
TTTGAATTTGATGTCCTCAAAAAACTTTTTATAACAACATATGTTGTTTTGTACATCAAAAGAAAGAGCATTTAAAACTGAGTAAAATGATGCCACTCCCATCTCTCTAGCTCAATTAGGAGAAAAGCTATGGTGATTTCAAAATATGTCGGTTACGTTTTTTTGGCGGATTTTGGTAAACTTTACATGGCCGTAATTTTGAAACCGTTTGAGATATTTGAATAAAATTTGGCATTTTTCTTAATCTCTATGAGGGCAATCTTCATACCAAATTTCATCAAATTCTGAGGTGGTCAAGTAAATTTTCTTATTTTAGTGTGTTGATTTCATATGGAATGACCCACTAGTGGACCCGGCAATGCTTCGCTATTGCTTAATTTGAAACTTTGAAAGCCTGTAATTCGTATCCCGTGTAATTCAACATAGGCCTAATGATTGTTACACATAATAATTAATAAAACAACTGATTTGAATCAAAAGTTTAATACAATTTTAGGTCAGGCCTTTAAAACCTATGAAATATAATAATTCAAACATCTAATATTACAATTTAACATTATATTATTGTTACACATTATAAATAAAACAGCTTATTTGGACCAAAGGTTTAACACAATTTTAGGTTAGGCCTATTATTATAAAATCAACACACTTTTTTGAAAGAGTTTAGAATTATCACCATAGTAACCAGAATAACACATTAATAAATACGAATAAGCTGTTTCATCTGTTATATGGATGCTTATGGGAGGGATGAATTTTCGCATTTTCTACCCTTTAAATTCAAAATTTTGCAAAATCCTTTCTTAGTACGCCTCTACTTTATTGGACGGATGTACCTTCCAAATTTCAAGTCTCTAGCTTTAATAGAATCGGCTCTGCGTTGATCATCAGTCAGGACATTGCATTTTATATAAGAGATACACATGCTGTATAAACTCAGACAGCAATGTAGTTTCAATGCACACTCTCCGTTCCGCCACCAATAATTCACTGCCCACTTGACAAAACAATGCAAGAATATGATTTGCGCTTATTCTATGAATAGAGTAAATTTATTTTAGGCCACCTAGCCTGATATGTTTTCAAACAGTCACTTTTTTTTACAAAACTGAATAGGCCTAGTGCTGCCAACCTAAGCCATTATATTATTAAGTTAGAACTTCAGGCAATATTTTTATATTTTCTTCGATTAAAAATACATTAATGCATCAAATGCATTTGGGCCCTTATTCACATCGGATTCATTCGAATCGTGAACATCGATGCATTATGAATATCTTTAGTTTTATGTAAAGTATTTATAAACATTAAGTAGCCTATTTATGTATTATAGAATTGTACAAAGTGAACATTTTGTGTGTTCCTGTTTTGTTATACGTATTTTATTAAGTGATAAAATAGCGGAGTCTGATAAACGTGTTAATTTACTTTCGCATGCTAAGTCTGATATAATTAAAAAGATACATCTAATATTTCCCAAGTAAATAAGTTGTTAATTTAGTTGAAGTTTAAAGTATTTTATTTCTGTTCATATTTATTTACATAAAATTTTTGTAAATTATATTTTCTGTTTGCATTTATTTAAGACGTTTAGAAATAGAATTGAATATTACAATTACATATTAGAGAATTCTCTTGTGCATACTTTGGCACCTCTGCCGCAATACGGCGAGATGTCAAAAGTAATCTTAAGCCTTATGAATTACCGGTATTAATTCGTAATTTATCCCTGAAACCCATCAGATCCAGAAATTTCAGAGCTCCGTCAATCGATTCGTGCATTGAGGAGGATTATTATTTTAATTTCATATGTTTCGCGGGATTATGTGATCATCCCTATACATCGAACAAGCGGAAGATAAGCAACTGACACATTGCGTTTTAGAAGATAGAGTATCATCGTTACTAAAATACAAATATATTCAAAAAAGTAAAACATGATTTCTATAAAACGTAGATTTGTGCTTTTTTCATTTTAGGAATATCATATATCAATTATTTGCATTGTTTATTGTTTAAATATTTCTTGTAATTTTGTTAAACATATATTTAAATATCAGGTATTCCTTGTATTATTTTTATTTCCGTGTAATCAAGTTTTTTGTAATTCGATGTAGCCTCAGACCCCAATTTGCTTGAATTACTAGCCTACTGAATTAAACGATAGCCTATATATGTTATTTTCAAAGAAACATTTTCTACAAACATTTTTTTCTTAACTAAATATTTCTGTTTTCTATTCTTATAAAAAATGGGATGTTTTGTATGTCCAGAAACTCACAGCCTTGAAGTGAATAAAAAAAAAAAAATAATAAACTCCCAGACAAATCATAAGTAAGCCAAGGATGTACAATGCCTCTAGGGGGGTAGTGAGCGCCTCTTGAAAATTATATTCAGCATAGGGTGTGGGTTGTAGGGCATAGAAACGACTCTGTAACAAATTGCAGTATTAGTCGAGTTGGTAAAATGTTTGATTTCTGCCATGACGGTTCGATTTACAAACTGAACTGTATAAACTATTTTTTTCTATCTATGCTTCTCAAATTTAAATATTGTAGCAGTATTCCTTTTGTCATGATTATAATATTTAAGTAAAAATGTATAAACTGTCAAAATATTTTAAATTAGGCCTACTATTTAATTTAGACTTTGCAGACCTTTTAATGCAGAACAATAATTTTTATCTGTAGGGTATGTATTATCACTTATTTTCCAATTGATAGTTTTTAATTTTTGGACATTTGTCATTTCATTGTTCAGTTATATTTTTTACTACAAATAAAGCCAATTTTGGTTTAATTAAAAAATGTTTTAAACAAACAATTTTACAAAGGTGTTAGTTTAACCTTTAGTAGGCTAAGAGGTATTAAAAAATAAAGTATTACGTTTGTTAGCAGTAAACTTATTCGTACATCAGACTTTACTTTTTACTAAACTATATAATTTATGAATTATTATATTTTTTTAATTAGATATTTAACGACCAAAATAAAAAATTTAAAATATAGTTTACCAAAAAGTTTTACATTTTAGTTTGATTTAACTTATCAAATAAACATGTACAACATTCAATATTGAAATAAATTTTTGCTTGGATACCTCTCCATACTCATTTCTATGCACAGCAAAGTGCACATTATGTTGCGTTAGAGTTTATATGTATTGACTAAGATGTAGGTAAAATGACTCAAGTTATGTAATGGAATTTGAACCTTTATTTGGTCTACAGGTCCAATCTGTTTCAGATTAAACATCAGTCATTCCATCTGATCTATTCCAGCCCACTAAACAATTCCTAATATTAAAATATCTTGTGTTTTAGAGAGAAAAAACATTTTATTATAAATAAATCAAAGGCATACTTTATAATGTAGAATAATCATCATCATTTTCAGAACAGTCCCTATACAAAACTACAACACTCTTTCTTTTATTATTATGTATTTATTAAATTTTGGAATAACTCTAATAATTATTTTCTCTGATACAACTTGCAATTGGAATAACTTCTAATATAAGTCACTAAGATTCTATCTATTTCTGTATAAATGAATGAAAACGGGTTACAAATACAAATTTATTGGGGTTAAAATTACAATATAATTACAAGTGTTTTCTTGATTCAATAATTTACATAAAAAAATGCTCAGAAGGTCTTTTAGGGTTCATAAAATATAATTCTATATTCTGTGGTGAATATATGTATCTCTCGGGGTAGGGTGGTCGTGCTGGCTTTTTCCAAGTAGATTATACGTAAATACGTCTTAAATTTTGAAATCTTATTATATGGATTATTAACTACACAAAATAATATGTCTTTTAGGTATAGAATGGATAACAAAATCTTTTAGAAATCTTTTAAATGTTCTTGAGAAAGTTTGAAGCTCTTTTAAAATAGAGTTGGAATATTAATAAAATTTTTAGTTCATTATGTTCACCAGGTTATACTTATCATTTTAGTAGTTCTTGTTAGTCTGAAAACATAAGTTTTACTTTTATATCACTTTTTTTTAAACTGGAGATCACAATAACACATCTATATATCTTGGCGTCCTCAACTCGATTCTCTTAGCGTCGGTTTTAAAGTTTGTCTTCTAGGCGCGTATGGATTGAGCTTTCTGATTCGTCCTTTTTACACGGTTTTGGGGTTGAGACTATCAAAATTTTAATTTGCGTTACTTGACTGTACCTTTTTACACATTGGTTAATTTATTATTCTACAATATATTGCTCCTCTCTTACATATTAAAATTGTTTACTTAATTTATTTTACATAATAATCTTAACTTACTTTACAAAATTATAATTATGTTTTGAATATTTCTACGGAACTATTTCTCCTCCACTTGTTTATCAGATTAGACCTTTCAATGAAGCTATGACGTCATCTTTGCCTCATAGTAACGGTTGCGTAGCAACGAATTTATCAAAATGGCCGACTCGTATATTCCAGTCAGTCACGTGGTTTTATTTACAAACAAAACAGGTGCAACGATGTTTGTTTTCAAGTGTTAGGTATGATTTAAAATTGACTTTTAATAAAAGTTTAATGTTTATCCCCTATAATATGGCTTATTGTATCCAACTTCGATATGTGAGTGTCTTGTGTTATCAAAATACATCGTTTTCCATTTACATAGCAATTTAGGCTTACATCTTGGAGTTAACCTAAAAGAATTTCATATGGTTAAATGATTCTATTAATTTGGATTAGACCTTAAGCGATCAGGACATTTTTATTACTTATTTTAGTACATTAATTCATTGAGGTTAGTTCTTTTGAAATCGAATATATATATAGATACTTGTCTTTGGTTAACTAGGCCTAACTCTGTGTATTTTACTATAGGTTATTCAAAGTTTCATTTACAGGGTTTGAATTGTTATATTGTCCCCAAAATTAATTTTATATCCAAGATATGGAATTAATTTTTAAAAATTCGAACACTGTATTATAATACATTTAAACTAGACATATTTGTCATTAAATTGATTGTAACTTAACCTAACAAAACATAAAACATAACCTAACTGATATTACAATGACTTATTATGGCAGTATCTTTATGCCACATTTAAATTAACATGGAAAATCATAAAATGGAACTCTCTTTATCATAATATGTAACACATCTGAAATATTTATCTACCTACAATTAAATTCTCAAATCTTATTCTAATTATTTTAACTTAACAGTAACTTACATATTTGGGATTATTGTCAGTGTTTATTTCACTATTAATTGTTTCAGGGACAGGGTATAAGTTTTCTTATTTCATACATAAGTTCACATTGTTTATAAATAGGTCTACATTGTTCACATATTGGGGAAATTCACTGTTTCTGGGCATATATATAAGTTCACTTTGGGGCATGGGAATATCTTAATTATTTAGTTTCTTATACACTTGCGGTTTTTATTTAATTATACTATAGGTTAACTTCTTCACTGGTTATTAGTTCACTTTATATTTACATTACACACTGTGGGTTTCATTTTGTTTGGTCACATTTAGTCATTTTGTATCGTTTTAACAAAGATATGTGGTATGGGTCATTAGATGGTTCAATTATTTGATTCTCCAGCATGTCGTCGATTTCTCGTTCTACTGCGTCCTGAAGGTTCAATGGAATTGGGTAGCTTTGGGCTCGGAAATGTTGTAAATTTTGTATCTTGATCTGGTGTTGGTAGCAGTTGCATCTTCCTGGTTTTTCTGAGAATACTTCCATGTATGTATGTATTAATGATGTTAAATCTTCTTTCTGAACTGTTGTCATTTGCTTATTTTCATTGATTACCTTGCTGAATTCTTCTTCCGTCCATGTTGTACTGTTTGTATCTTCCATTCCTTCATTGTTCCATATTTCATTATAACATATTATTTTACACTCAATCATCTGTTCCTCTTCATTTCCAAACTTTAATTTAATTTTATTATTATCTTTTGTTTGTATTAATATTTCATTATCATTAAAGTCTATAACCATCTTTAACATACTTATAGAGTCCATTCCTAAAATACAATCTCTAACTAGATATGGCACAACTATGCATTGTAAATCAAACACGTAACTTCCTATTTCAGCTCTCAACAATAATATCTTGGTTATTCTCTTTGATTTCTGGTTCAGTGCAGTTGTTATGTAAGTGTTAGTCATGGGTAGTTCCTCAAAATTTCTTATAAGTGTTTTATTCTTCTGGAACCAGGTGTCTGCTATGCAGGTTAGATTACTATGTCAATCAATGTTGTTGTTATTATTCCGTTTATTGCTATTTTGATTTCAGGACATTTTCGATTTATTAATACCTCTTCTTGGGTTGTTTGTTCTTCTTCTTCTACCAAAAATTTCCTGTCGCAGTATAGATTACAAATTTTAATTTGAAGTTGTTCCTTCAGATCATTATTTTCTTCTCTTCGCGCTGGTGAAGCTGGTCGGATCATGGTCTCCATTTCATTGATCATGGCCTCCAAGTTCCCTCCCTTAGTGTGTCTTCTTAATTCTTCACCAGCGCATTGGAGTTTTCCGCTCCAAGCCTGGTGGTGGTTGTTTGCTGGTCATTTCTTGTATTGTCCGGATGTTGTTCCATTGGTGGTCTAACATTCGTCGCAATCATTTGACATATCTTGTTCTGTTCAGGGGTAGAGTATGTGTTGTGTCTGGGCGGCGATGGATTAAATCTGGTTTGCACAGGTCTTGGTTGCTGTGATTGTGGTTGATGGTTATACGGTTGTCGGAAGTTGGTCTGCTGTGGATCGAATGGTGGTCGATTTCCTTGATATCTAGTCGCATTTTGTTGGTAAGGGTGATCTCGATATGGTGGTCTTTCTTGAAAACGTGTATCTCTCATGTACGGTCTCGGTGCATTTCTTGGATGGCTTCGGTTTGGTGGTGGTTGTGTATACCCATCTGTTGGTTGTTGCCGCTCCCATGAATTTCTTCTCCTGATACCTAAGTTCCTTTCATCTTTTAAATGTTTTAAATCTTTTAAATGTTCTTGAGAAAGTTTGAAGCTCTTTTAAAATAGTTAAAGTTGGAATATTATTAAGATTTTTAGTTCATTATGTTCACCAGGTTATACTTATCATTTTAGTAGTTCTTGTTAGTCCGAAAACATAATTTTTACTTTTATATCACTTTTTTTTAAACTGGAGATCACAATAACACATCTATATATATTGGCGTCCTCAACTCGATTCTCTTAGCGTCGGTTTTAAAGTTTGTCTTCTACTAGGCGCGTATGGATTGAGCTTTCTGATTCGTCCTTTTTACACGGTTTTGGGGTTGAGACTATCAAAATTTTAATTTGCGTTACTTGACTGTACCTTTTTACACATTGGTTAATTTATTATTCTACAATATATTGCTCCTCTCTTACATATTAAAATTGTTTACTTAATTTATTTTACATAATATCTTAACTTACTTTACAAAATTATAATTATGTTTTGAATATTTCTACGGAACTATTTCTCCTCCACTTGTTTATCAGATTAGACCTTGCAATGAAGCTATGACGTCATCTTTGTCTCTTAGTAACTGTTGCCTAGCAACGAATTTATCAAAATGGCCGACTCGTATATTCCAGTCAGTCACGTGGTTTTATTTACAAACAAAACAGGTGCAACGACGTTTGTTTTCAAGTGTTAGGTATGATTTAAAATTGACTTTTAATAAAAGTTTAATGTTTATCCCCTATAATATGGCTTATTGTATCCAACTTCGATATGTGAGTGTCTTGTGTTATCAAAATACATCGTTTTCCATTTACATAGCAATTTAGGCTTACATCTTGGAGTTAACCTAAAAGAATTTCATATGGTTAAATGATTCTATTAATTTGGATTAGACCTTAAGGGTCGGCTCTAGCTGTCGGCCATGTTGGCTGACACTCCATAAGACCAATGTTAAATTAAAATCCAAATTTTTCCTTTATTTTTGATCGGAAAGTTATAAACGATATGCCATTTTAAAGCTATGGTCAATATGCATGCAAATGGCTTTTTAAAAATGAAGAAAATTATTTTGTTTAATTTTTATTAACATTTTAAAACATTGATTTTTAATATTTTTGTATGTTGTCACTATTAATTATAGCGAAAAACTGCCAAGCCATTCGCCTGAAGAATTTCGTCCCCAAGATTTTTGTATCTTTTTTAAAACGCTATTTGAACAATTGCGGGTTTTAAATGGATTTAGGATGAGCAATGTCCGCGTAACCTACCGCCGCTGTAGGGAGTCGCAGGTTGCTTTCTGTTTACTAGAGCCGACCCTTAAGCGATCAGGACATTGGTATTACTTATTTTAGTACATTAATTCATTGAGGTTAGTTCTTTTGAAATCGAATATATAAATATATATATAGATACTTGTCTTTGGTTAACTAGGCCTAACTCTGTGTATTTTACTATAGGTTATTCAAAGTTTCATTTACAACAGGGTTTGAATTGCTATACCTACTTGCAAAAAAACCTGTCAAATGTGAGTCAGAATGTAATATAGGATCCCATTTCGGTTTCAGATTTTAACAAAGTTAAAGTTGTCCCCCCCCCCCCCTGTTAGGTTGGGAATAGGTGAACGGGGTGTGATTAACTCTCCACAATTAACATTTCAAAATATATTGTCTTAATGTGTACCTGTTCATATTGTAACTCTTATGAGTGTGTGTTTGCATGAAGGTTTACACTTTTACGGAGAAAGTCTTCCTTAAAACCTCTAAAAACAATACCCTTTGACAATCTTCTTTTCCATTAAAATAACTAAATAATGGTGAATTTATTGTGGAACTAATACATTAGGTATATTTTAAATCAGTATAGGCTTGCCCCATGAGAATTTTATTAAATATGAAGCAGAGTTAACGAACCCTATTTGACCAAAGTGATCGTTACGCACTTGGCTGTTTCTTCTCTAACCAAATTAGATTACTAAATTAAAATGCAGAACTGCTGCAACATCTATTATTAATATTTTATTTATTTATTGCTTAACCTATTTATCGCCTGCTCTTATAAACCTTCTTAAGGGGGCTACACACTTTCCATTTATCTGCGTAGTTATCTATCGTAAATAACTGCATGAAAGTCTGTACATTTATCTGAACTGAAGGTGTGTAGAGAGAGAGAGAGAGAGAGGATAGCTTCAGTTTTTGCCTCAGATCTGTACGATTTTTCTTCAGTTCTCTATTCTCTTTCGACAGGTTTGGTTCTGAATTTCTTCTAAAATAAATCAAGTTCAATGGGTGTCAAAAAAAAAAGAAAAGCCACAGTTTGTTGCATAATTGCAGCGTGTTGCTAGAAGAAGTAAAAAATGAAAAAAAAACACCGTGAACGTGCAAAGATTGGTATCTGCAAAGAAGAAGCGTTTTGCCCAGTGATTACCACTTACTTAGTGAGTATCAAGAAGGAGGGGAAATTAACGATTATGAAATTTACTTAAGGATGGATGAAAATGCGACTAAAATTTTATTGAGTTGCTTCCTTATTCGAAAAAAAGAGGTACAGTCTTGAGAGAAGCAATATCACCACATGTGAGACTGATTGCGACTCTTCGATTCCTGGCATCCAAAAACATGAGTTCCCTGAAATACCAAAGGCTCGGAACACACACATCTTTAGCTAAAGCTCCCGATTTCTTCGAATCGTTTACTTTTTTCATCTCCTTGCAAAACAGATCTTAGATTATTTATTTTCTTCACTAAACTATCACGTGTTGCATCAGGCTTGAGAAGTTTTAGGTTTTCAATTAAAATATCGTAGGGTACTGTTTTTTTTTTTTTTTTTTTTTTTTTAACACGGTTGGCATAAGATATGCTTGCGGTATCCCAAAGTTCAGGAAGGGATCGGTAGCGAATCTTTTTTTGAGACCGTAGTCATAGTAGTTTTTTTTATGATGGGACAGCAACTAAACAAACTGTACGATAGAATAAACTGTTTTTGTTGTAATCCAAGGTCCGAATACACAGACTTTTTATCTGCGTGAAAACCAGTCTAGACTGCACGCAGTTTACATAGGTTATCGTTCAGACATGAGAAACTGCGCAGATAAACGGAAGGTGTGTAGCCTCTCTTACATCTTCACCATTTTATGCAAATACTCTCAATTAAAACTTCACTTTAAACTAATATCATTGATAAACCATTTGATTGTAGTTGATAAAATAAATGATCGTAAAAAATATTTCTTATAGCCATAGGTGCATGACCATTTTGTTTTCAGTCAATCTGTAATTTTTTTTAGAATCCTGATAGTTAAAAAAATTGAGATCAAATCTCTTTCCCAGATTTCATAAAAAATACAAATGTAAACCTTAACAACTTTTAAAGGACAACTGACTTTTTTTAAAGTTTTTTTTGATAACTCTTATCGTTTCAACTATGCCCCTTTTGTTATCCTCTATCCCTTTTGTTTTTCGTTAAAAAATATGTATATTTTGTCTTCTGTAAATTTTCTGTTAAGTTGACGGTTTTTAAGATATTTTATATCCCTATCAGTCCTTCTATCGTGGATATTCGATATAATGTCTTGGATCCTGATTAACTTTGTAGCCAAGCTATCTATGTTGCATTTTATAAAAAAATACACCTTTGTTATAGCTAAAGCATTAACTGCATCGCAGTGGTTTTACTGTTTAGTACACACCAATTTCTATTTATAAAGGATGGATCTTAGTGCATTTTTCCTTATGCAATTTTTTATAAAATATGTTTTTTAGTGTTATTTTTGTTTTGTTTCTATGTCAGTTCCTTGTCCATAAGATGTCTTTAGAGATTCGTGTTAAATTTAGGGGGGATGTCATACTTGAATGAATTATAGTATAATGGACATCGTTGTCTCCAAGTTTTAGTCTCCCCTTCGTTATAACAAACACTGAATGTAATTCGAAACAAAATCGTTTTGAACGTTAAAGACATGTTAACACTCGCGCAAAATGGATGAGTCAAATGCATACAAGCATCAACTCGCGCCCTCATATAAATAACTTGTAAACTCATGCATTTTCAGATAAAACGGAAAATTAAAAGCTCATGCTGTAAAGTAAAATCTAATAGTTTTGACTATCTAGTTTGGCAGCATTGCAATGCTACGCAAGAAAACTGATTGTAGCAACTCGATCACAGAGTTTGCGCTGTATAAATAGATAACTGCGAAAGTACTGTAATGTAACTGTACAAAAAGAAATGAAAGAGATGGATTGGGAATAAGTGACGGAAAAGCCAAGGTCAAAGAAGGGGGTTAGATGTAATTTGACTCAAAAAATTGCTGACTAGACCAGAAGAAAAGCCAGTAATGTTATGTTCTAAATTTATCAATTTTAAATATTTTTCATCAAAATTAATTAGAATAAAAAATAACAGCAATTCAGTAATTTGATTAATTTCGTTTCAGATAATTGGAGTTCTACTGTAGATCTACTCTGTTTTTCATAGAGTACATAGTATTTTTTGGTAGATAGTCTGTGTTGTAACGCTGGTATTTTTTGTTTTGTTTTTCACACAATCTCCTTCTAGGTTGGCAAACTTGCCGCATTGGCACTTCTCTAATCTACTTCTAGGTTGGCAATCCTGCCACATTGGCACTTCTCTAGGTTGACAGGTGCTGACTTTACATAGAAAATGTGAATGCCAAATCTGAACTTATTATCTTAACTGTAATAGTTTTGTAAAAGTAGAAAAATATATATCGTTTAGAAAGTACTTTAGAAATTGTATTATGACTTTGAGAATAAGCTCTGACAGTGCTAGGAAACCTTTGGAAAATGTACTATTTATTTGTAATAAGTCCCACTTTGCATATTGCGTAGTAGGCAGTGTAATTTAAAATTTATATTTCTGCGGTAGGCCTATTTAATAATACTCTTTATATAAGATATAAGCATAATACGCGATTGAATAATTAGAGATTCTGGAATTTCCTGAAGATTATGGGAATATCTATTTATTGTGAAATCATACAATCTCTAGTAAATCTGAAATAAGATTTGATTATACTAATTAATACAAAAAATGTATTCATTGCTAATTAATGTTTTAAATTTAAACTCATTTATCTGCCATTATTATTTTGTAGACGACAATATTTATTATAATAAAAATATTAGTAATAATAGGTTATAACAAAATTCAATGTCTTTAAATGGTTTGTGGGATTAGTTGGACACGTCACAAAGCCTACCCAGGTTTTAGAGTGTTTGCAGGTGTGAACACGAGGACAGCCATGTTTAAAAACAACAATATTCTCTAGTCACTGAAAGTAAAATCTCTGTTAGAGATAGGGCTATTTATAAACTTGACTCTGACCCGATTCCTTTTAAAATAGCCTTCAGAAAGAAAACCACTTTCATTGTCTAGCAAAAGTAATAAGCCTTTATTAGCGATTATGTAAATAATTGTGATAGTACAAGTATTATCAATAATTTAAATAATACTTTGTGGAATACTTACTTTTCTCAATTTTATTTTTGACCTAATTATATTGAAGCTTTCTTTAAAGGGTGGGTTTTAATTGGACAATTTGCATTATCCTTGTTTAAGGGTCTGCTGTAGTGGCGGCCATCTTGGATTTTTATCCCATAAGAGCAATGTTAAATTTCAAACCATTTATTTCGTTTACTTTTTATCATAAAATTGTTTGCAAAGTCTCATTTTAAGCACAATACGCATCCGTCTTGCAATTTACATTTTTTTAAATGCTTTTGATTTGTTATGTAATTGATATTTTGTAAGTACAAAGTTTGAATTTTTTTCCTAACAGAATAAAACATTAATAACGAAAAATAATTTGCAAGCCGGATCCGAAGTTGTATAAAGAATATTCAGTTTTTTTTTTCACTCAATTACAAAAGATAGACTTATAAAATGGTTTGAAATGAGGCAATGTCAGCGCAAGAAATTGCACTGTTTAGATAGGGATATAGTGAGAGGCGCTTGCGTTTCCGGTTAATTTCTTGTTTACTGGAGCAGACTCTTAAAGGGCAGATACAAGTTCCTATCAATTATATAAGTAAATATATATCTAAAAAAAACATGTTATTTTTCATCGATTTTTACCACTTTTAACAGCACTATATAAAGTATAAAATGAATTAGGTGTAGCTCTGATCTGAGGCCCATAACGTAAAACAAATGTTTTATAGCAGTTATATTTTCAGTCTAGTTAGTTTTTATACTTTCTGAAAATATCCTTTGTTTCTCTTGTTGTAATACTTTTCTAGATAGTTTACGGGATTTTAATTAGACAAAAAAAGCCTAGAGTCCTTAAATCCTATACCTTAACCCTCCAAGTGCTGACTATATTGCTCTTTAACGCTAAGGGTTTTTTGGTTCTATGCATGCTTATTAACTAAAATCATTATAAAATACTCATTAACAGTAAAGTAAGACTTATTATACATCATTTTAATCACAATTACATGCTCTTTACAGTAAATAATTTTAACAGGCTTACCTTATAATTTTTATCCTTTTTTTTTTTGACCAAAGTAGAAATTAAAATTTGTGTTCTAAAACCATTCGCTCAAAATATGTAAAAAAAAATAATGTAGAAAATCCAATATAGCCAAAAGTTGCACAATTTTATGGTGAATAGAAATATACATAACACTACTACTTTGCTGTAAAAAAAAACTTTTTGTCTATAAAAAAACATGGTTTTTCTGCACAAAGAAGAAAAACTTGCCTCTAAAGATATAAAAGTACTGTCCAGGCTCAATATTTATGGTTTTAATCTTCTCTATATATAGGCCTATATAAAGATGAAATACCACTGACTGACTCACTCATCACAGTATCTCGAAAACCATACCTCCTAGGAATGTGAAATTTGTTACACATATTGCTCATAGGCTCTAGAGGCTCACTAAGAAAGGATTTTAAAATATTTCGCGTTTAAGGGTTGAAACAACCCCTAAAACCATAAATATTGTTTGTTTTATATATCTCAAAAACCATATGGCCTAGGGATGTGGAATTTGGTACACATATTGCTCATAGGCCTTACATTTGAACTAAGAAATAATTTTGAAAAATTTTATTTTTATTGTTCATAGGTGCCAGAGGCGCAATAAGAAAGGATTTTAAAATATTTCGCTTTTAAGGGTTGAAACATCTCCT
>JAGFPH010000279.1:64030-84948 GCA_018207615.1 Philaenus spumarius | reverse complement strand
ATTAAATTTTATGTTCATGATTAATGTAAAATAGTAAAGAAATCTGTAGTAGGTAGGCTGACTAACAGTTTGATAAAACACCATTTTTAAATTATTTTTCAACTATGAACCCATTGGCCTCCCACTTTGAAATTTTGAGAATCACTTACCAAAAGTATAAACTATTTATAGGAATTTTTTTTAATTTTCAAAAATGCACTTTCGAGAAAATCAAAATTTTGAATTTGATGTCCTCAAAAAACTTTGTATAACAACATATGTTGTGTTGTACATCAAAAGAAAGAGTATTTAAAACTGAGTAAAATGATACCACTCCCATCTCTCTAGCTCAATTAGGGGAAAAGCTATGGTGATTTCAAAATATGTCGGTTACGTTTTTTTGGCGGATTTTGGTAAACTTTACATGGCCGTCATTTTGAAACCGTTTGAGATATTTGAAAAAAATTGGCATTTTTCTTAATCTCTATGAGGGCAATCTTCATACCAAATTTCATCAAATTCTGAGGTGGTCAAGTAAATTTTCTTATTTTAGTGTGTTGATTTCATATGGAATGACCCGTGCCCTAAACCCTGCAACTTGCAATTATCATCAATCAATATAGTCTGATTAAATATTAAAAAATCCACAATATTAAGTTAGAAAAAAGAGAAATTTAAAAAACAAAAGATTCTAATATAGCTAGACCACTGGAGCATGCTTTTAAAGTTTCCGTATTGATAAGCCATTGTTTCAATTTTCTTGTACCCTTATTACATGTTCTAAAGTAGTTGGAAAGCAGATTAAAACATTTTGGTTCTAAAAATATGAAACATAGTTGTTTTAAATTTGAGCCTATACAATCAATTTCAAGCTGTTTTTGTAACACACAGTTCATTTTTATTAGTCATAACATTCAATTTAAAGAAATTGTTAAAAACAAAAATTGTTGTTTACCATGTATTTTGTTTTTATTTCTAGCCTGACAGTCCATATCAAGGAGGAGTTTTCTTTTTAACAATTCATTTTCCAACAGATTATCCATTTAAGCCTCCTAAAGTAAGTACATATTTTATGCTAAATTCTTATATTATTATAAAAACCCAAATTTGTTATATTGTATTTTCTAAATAGTAATAGGCTACACAAAAGACAGCATTTACATTTAATATTTTTCGATAAATAGTCAAATAAATGTCACTGTAACTAGTTTGGTTCGCTAAAGGGTGTTGTTATACTTAAACAAGAATTATTACATGTTAACTATAAAAATAAAAAAATTTAATGTACGTTCAATCGGACACTGGCTTTTTTTGTCTAAACCACCGATATCCGATGTATGAGGTGTCAAAGGATTAATTGGTGTTCCAATATGCTAAATCTGAACTTAATATAATATTTCTTTTCCTAACTTGCAATGGTTTTTTTTTTTAATAAATGGAGTAGTCCTAGTTAATGGAGTAGTTCTAGTTGAGGGGGGTAGTGTACTGAAACATGAGGTCCCTTTTTTTGAATCTGGGTGAAGACCATTGATGCTATGTGTGTAATAACATTATTATTCATTTTCATGTATAAAATATGTTCCAGAAGTTAAATGTCCTTTTTCAGACAGACCACGAATATTTATAATACTGTACCTTTTAAAGATTAGTGATTCATTTGCATTAGGCTATTTCTAAGACTATAAAATATCTTGAGTTTATATAAAATAATCTTAATTCCATACTAGGGTTAGATATTTCTTTTGGGTCAAAGTAATTTCAACAATTAATTTTAGCAAAGTATTTTTTTTTTGTGAAATTGAAAATTACTTATTAATCTAAGAATAACATTTTATGAACACAGCTTGCTGTCTTAAGTATAATATTATCATGTTCTATAGTTAATTCCGAAAAAAAAAATTATGTATAAAAACAATATGATTTATCTATATTTATAGTCCAATGAATAGAGGGGGTCTGCCCTACAAAAGGTCCCGGTAGTCCTGAATTTTTTGTATGTTGTTTGGGACCATTAGGAATCCAATTTTTCATCATCCTAGCCCCAGGGGTGCAGAAAATGTTTTAGCACACTAAATTTCCCCAGAACACACTTTTTTCACTAAAAATTTCCCCAAAATTGATCACTATTCGCTACAGATGTGCTGGACATTAACACAGTTTGTTTATCTATTTCATTATAATTATTGACATTATGTTTTAATAATAATTATTATATTCATTATAAATTCCAGTATAAATCTTCAAAAAAATAATAATAGAGTTATTTTTACTTAATTTACTACGGTGAAATTAAATACGGTATCTAAGGTGAAATATCATCAGATAGTCCCAAAAGGTTTAAAACAAAAAATAAAACTTGATTATTGGTATTTTATTATGTTTAAAAGTAGGCCTAATACTTAAGTGGTAAATACATAGTTAAATGTTATGTTTAATTAGTTCCAATTCAATTACCGAATTACCTACCACAGTACAGTCACTACTGAAAGTATTACGAAACACTATAAATATAATAGGCTACTTAATAACCCTCTGATGGTTCACTACATTGCCTCTTAGGCCCAGCGCACACGGTGTGACTGTTTTACAACTGTCGTTGCAAACCAGTTGCGCGTGCAACTGTTTTGTGACATCGGTAATGTATTGAAGTGGGGAGGCGCACACGACGCAACTGGTTGTTTGCGATTTCCAAAAATGTTTGAAACCAGTCACATGCAACCGTGGGCCCGACGTTGCAGTTGCGTTGCAGACTTAAGTTGCACGAGACCACGGGGTGTTTTGTGGTGTTTTGGTGGTATTTTGTTGGTATTTTGACGGCTGTATAGTGTTTATCTCAAAATGAATGATCAAGAATTCAACTTGAAGCTCGTTGGAGAAGTGGAGAAGCATGAAGTTTTGTACAACTACAAACTGCCAGGATATTCAAGGAAAGATTTGACTGATAAAGCATGGCAAGATGTGTCTGTTGAATTGGGTTTGCCAGGTATGTTATAAATAAATAATTTATTTATTTATAAATTAATCAATTAATTTAATTAATTAAATATTATAAATTTAATTTTGCCCTAACTGAGGTGTTAACAACATAACCTCAAAAACACTACCTACATTACTGGTAATGACAGCCAACTCTTGAGGGCTGTTTCATATTTACTACTACTTTGCTATACTGTTACGTTCTTAGCCGTGGGGTGAAGAAAAATATATTTCACCACACTATACCCTATTACCACTATTCACCACAGTAAGAATGTAATAAAATACATTTAGTTTTAAATGGCAAAATCAATAACTGTCATGACAAATCTAGAGTCTTTGGAATCAAGTCAAAATTTTTTTACTGTTGCACTGTTACTTTCCACTGCCATGGTAAACTTGCATTTGATGAAAGGAAGTAGTTTGCCAGATAACTCCTCAAAGTAGTCGCTGAAGCACCATCCTGTAACTCAAGGTCACTTGGTTCAATATTGTTTGGATGTTCTGGTAGATTGTTACATTCTGATACGTCTTGTGGGCTGTAGTCAGTACCTTCATGCTTACGTACAAAATTGTGTAGGATACAAGCTGCTCTCACAATACTATTCACTGCTACAGGATCACGGCATCGTATTGGCCCGTTCAACATAGCAAACTTTTCCGCTGCCATTCCAAACACACATTCTATTGTTTTCCTTCCTCTGCTCAACCTGTAATTGAATATCCGTTTAACATTGTCGAGGGTTTTGCTGGAAAAAGGCCTCATCAAGTTGCGACTCAGCGGAAATGCTTCGTCTCCAACGAAGTAGTATGGAAATGGGATGTTTTTATCATCGTACCGCAAAGGTGAAGGTGGAGGGATACTATCACCGTGCTTCATCCAGAATTTAATCGAACTTGCTCTGAAAATCCCTCCATCACTGTTACGCCCAGCGTAACCTGGCTCAATAATCGTGAAAAACCCATCGGCATCACAACACGCCATAAGCACGGTGGAGTGGAAGTTCTTCTAATTGAAATTTTCAGATCCTGTATGCGGAAACTTTTCAATTCTTATGTGCTTACCATCTATTGCGCCAATGCAGTTTGGAAGGTTCCATAGCAGCTCAAAACGATCAGCGGTATGTTTTAATTTATCTTGTGTAGGAACAGGCATGTAAATGTCCTTCAGGACGTCCCAGATAGTTTCTGAAGTTTCCTTGACAATTTTTCTTACTGTGCTATCACCTCTGGCAAAATATAAGGAAATTGCCACAAATGTTTCACCAGTACCCAAATACCTGCAAGCAAAACAAAAAAATAGGTTAGATAAAACCAGAATTGATTTATTGCATCAATAAGTTCTTGCTAATAAAAGTATTGTTTTCATCTCTTGTTTCGTTTTTTTTTCAGTGAAAGATTGCAAAGAAAAGTGGAGAAATTTACGCACAGTATTCATGAGGAAAATGAAACCTTCGCCCAGCGGTTCAGGAGGGAAGAAAAAGGCTTACTATCTGGAAAATGCAATGCAGTTTTGTCTACCGTTCATGAAAACAGTGGTTCCTCCTTCATCGGGAAATTTGCCTACACCACCCGGCACAACACAGCCGTCAACTTGTGATAATGAAGGTTCTGAAACCCAAGTTGAAGAATTAGAAGTTGAATCCACAAATCAACCACAGAATTCTACATCTATGTCTCCCTCAATTTTAGATGAGCCATCTCAACACCAAACTGAAAAAACACCTGCAAGTTTGTCGTCAAAGAGTACTTCCCAAATCCAGAAGAAAAAGAACAAAACCTCAGCAGCTTTAGCTGATCAATCAGTTGCTGATTACTTTAAAGCAAAAAAGGCTAAGTTGCTGTCAAACACCAAGGAAGGCACTAGCAATCAGAAGGTTGATAAACAGCAGGGGATTAAGATGTTCATGCTGAGCTTGCTACCAGAATTGGATGAATTCAGTGATTCTCAAATAAAGCTATTCAAACGGCAGGTTTTAAGAGTCATTGATGATATTTCAGCCATGGACCAACATCAGCAGTCACGGTCGTCATCAACTCTGACAGTGCTCACATCCCCATCTATGTCCGATTCAATAGACTCAGAAATTGACGCGACTAACATCTCCAATGCTGGTGATAATATGCATAGTGCAAATTTTTATGAGGCATTTTCTCAAAGTCTTAATACTAATTACAACTAAACACATGTTTTATTTGATTTTTATCTATTGATCATTTCATTACCTTTGCTACTGTAATTTTAAATGACAATACAGTTGAGTTATTAAACTTACCTCAGAGTGATCATTATTCTTTCCTGTGCAGGAACACATTCCCTCATAGGTGTGTCCATCTTCTCCAAGGAAGGTCCAACTAGTCTTGTAAGTTCCAAAAAGGTGTCTTTTGTCATTCTGTAAAAAGATTTAAATTTCCTATCCGACTGTGACAGCTCTCTAGTTGCTACAAATAGCCTAGAACTAACGTTATTGCTCAAATAAGGGTGAACCCAATGCTCTCTCTGTACCCTTCGCTGTCTTCGGTAATCATAATAACTAATAACGTCATCTTCGTCTGAGTCTGACATTGTTATTGCACTTGACAAACAAGGAAGGCCTTAAAAACGACTATAACTTGAGTGTTATAACTTCACTGCACTCCACTGATTGCACAATATAACGCAACTGTAGTTGTAAAACAGTTGCACCGTGTGCGGACAGAAGCTTTGTTTCAGTTGCAAACTGGTTGCAGTCGCAACTGGTTTGCAACAGTTGCTGTAAAAACAGTCACACCGTGTGCGCTGGGCCTTAAACATCACAATAATAAACAATTGTGACGGAAAAAATCTATATAAATTTAAACATCACAGTACTAAACAACCACCTAGACCACTTTGCTGGTTATAAACTAACGGGGTCGAAAACTCGAAACTAAAGATATGAGATATAACAGTATACCCCCATCCCTCCACCCCCATCTACGCAATGAAAAAAGAAACAAATGAGTCATCACATTGTAAGCATTTTACTGATAAAGACTGATTTTGAATTTCCGTAAAAAAATTTAAACATCAGTAATACCTAAGCATTAAGTATCGTTGTATAATTTGGTTTAATATGATTTCATTCTTATCGATTGAATAATATCATTTGTATGAAACTAATCAAAATTTGCATACTTGTATCATAGTAATTAATTATTTAATACCTAACGAAAGTATTTGAACGCCAGTCAAGGATCAGGAAACTGCCATTCATCAACCGGCACAAAAATATCGTATCGGCGGCTCGACTATACGATATTTTGTGCGGTGAAAAATAGGAACCCTGTCCAACTTGCAGCAGAGAGCAGACAACACACTTTGTGTGTGTGTGTTGGTGTGTATGTAAATGTATTGTACAAACCAATTAGGACGACCTTTGTACCCATTCATATCTTATCTATTTTCCCCCAAAATAATTATATTTTCCTTATTTTTTGCGGATTTTCCCCCGGCCAAAATTTTCCAAGCTCAGTCCCAATTTCCCCCGAACCTGGTTTGGGCAATCGAACATATTCTGCAGGCCTGCCTACCATGGCAAATTTTTTTATAAGCCAAAACTGAAATGTTGGCACTTTTTTTCAGTTTTTGGCCTAAAACTTCTTTCCTGTACATTTTGGCATATACTATAACTGCCGAATTGTAGAAAACAAAATTTCCAACAAATGCTAATTTTTTTGTTGCTTCTCTAAGTTTTTTGTACGACCAACGGTTACCGAGATATGGGGCGGTAAAATCTTAGGCAAAATTTTAACTTTCTTACCACTTTGACTCACGAAAACTTCATTTTAGAGAAATGTTGCTTCTATACAAGTTGTAGAGCATTTAATTATCTACAAAATCCATGCCTCAAACATTTTTTAAACATCAAATTCTGAAGAGTGGGGATGAATTTAAAGAAAAATTGAATTTTTGTCATCTTGGCTAAAGATTGTTATAGGGCTCATTCCAATGATGTTCATTAAACTCCGGTATTACACCAAAACAATTACATTCTGGAAGTCGATAATAAAAACAATAAGAAATATTACCTTAAAAAAGTCTGTAGGTGAAGGAAGGGGGAATTCTTCTGGGGCATCCAGTTCCAGTGAAAGGAGGACATCATCTTCATCATGAGAAATAATAGGCCTATTGTCACAGACTTTACGGAGCAATATTTAAAAAATGTGGAACAGTTGAGGCCCGATTTGCGACACCCACAAGCCGAGGAACACCCAGTTAGGCAATTCCATGACACGGTTTTCAGCAAGAAGAAAGAAGCAGCATCCCTGGTTGTCATTATAAGTTGTAAACCTCTCTTCCCTTTGCCCAGCCCCACTTTAATGGATTTTGTATGCCCATCCATGCCATTATTTGGTGTTAATACTTTAATGAGTGGTAATGGGCACCGTCAGAGATTGGAGACAGCGTTGTAAGGTTGACTTTGGCAATTGTTGTGCTGAGACTTTCCAGAGGTAGCTTGGTCTATCCAGGGGCGGATCTAAGTAAAGATTATTGTTTAGAAGGTTATACAATTTTTTACCGCATCAAATCAATGACTTTGCCGGGTTCTCAAAGGAAAACGCCCAGCTAGCGAGAATTGTTGCAAATAAAAATGTTGTCCGACTCGGACTTATATAAGAGATATACGAAGTCTCAAGAGTTAGGTAATCATAAAATTTTAAAGGCCTGGGCCCTAGGACTATAAGGCCAGGCCGTTGAGTCGGGAAACCGCCATAGTGCTCCTCAGGTACGTCTTAAAACTGAGCTCCTCTCTGCCGTTTGCAGTGGTTACTGGCTCTTAGCTAAAATACAATGGTTAATTTATTTGAATTCGAATTAGGACTAAAACCTACTTTTATAATACCGGTACATAACTATTATTAATTACTTCGGCTCGCATTAGAATGCCGAAGTACTGAAATCATGCGGTAATTTTTTGTTTGTCTGTTTACCTGTACACACGATATAAGCACTCACAGGCGTTGTAGAAAACTTCTGATAGTACCAAAATCTTCTTAATTTTATTGCGGAGAGTTGAAAAGCTTTTGAGCTTTCTAGCGTGAGTCGTAGCGCGTCGGGGTCATGTTTTTTGGTAAATATTTTGAAAATATCGTGTCAACATTTTGAAAATTCTGTGTGGGTTATTGTTTCATATGTTTTTGGGGACGGGAAAACCAATTTTGAGGGTTAAAAGTCGTAGTTTCAATTCGTGTGTTTTGTGTGTTTGTGTGTTCGAAAAACTGTTCTATCTTTGCACTAGTTTTACCGTTTAAATTATACTGTAAAATGAAAAGTAACAAAATCCGTCCATTTAAAGTAATGTAGGCCAAACTACCATACAAAAATTAATTAATTTTCAGTTTTTCTAAAATTGTTTTATATATACTATATTTTTTTTTTGCAGTGAGTGTTTTATCTAGCGTAAGTTTAGGGGCCCAAGGGGGGGGGGGCTTAAGCCCGTTAGCCCAAATGGTAGATCCGCCACTGGGTCTACCCACCTTTCAGAGGCCATAATCCTCTCCCCTGCCTCTGAAATGTTAGCCACTGAGGCACCAGGAGAAGTGAACTCCAGTAGCTGTCAAACGCCCCCGCCTGTAAATAGTGTACAGATTTTTATTAAGATAATATTTCATATTAATCGTTTTTATTATTGACTTCCATATTGTAATAATTGATATAATGAGCAATAAAAACTGTGAAATATATGTTTTTTCACTCCCTACCAGAATTTCTTAGTAGTATAATCATATCTAGGTGATGCAAAAAATATATGTATAACACATGATGTACAATAAGTATAGCATTATCACTACCAAATTACCGGAGATCGATGAACATCGGTGGAATATGCCCTATAACAATCTTGGGCCAAAATGACAAAAATGCAGTTTTCCATTTTTCTTTAAATTTTCCCCCACTCTTCATAATTTGACGTTATTGTTTGAGGCATGGGTTTTGTAGATAATTAAATGCTCTATAACTTTTATACAAGCAACATTTATCTAAAATGAAGTCTTCATAAGAGTTTTTGTGTGTCAAAGTGGCAAGAAAGTTAAAATTTTACAAACCTTGGGATTTTACTTATCCCTTTTTTGCTGCCCAATATCTCGGTAGCCATTGGTCGTACAAAAAAAACTTTGAGAAACATATTTGTTGGAAATTTTTTTCTGTACAATTCGTCAGCTATAATAGCATATGCGAAAATACACAGGAAGAAGTTATAGGTCAAAAACTGAAAAAAGATGTTAACATTTCACAGATTTTGGCGTATAACAGAAGTTGCCATTGGGCTAGGATGACAAAAACTTGGATTCATTACTACCTCCTAATAGTCCCAAACAACATATAAAAAATTAAGGACTACCGGACCTTTTGTAGACCCCCTTTTTGAGTCTTTATTCATTGGACTAATATAATGCTTATGATTTTTCAAACTGACAGCTTCACGAAGTACTAAAATCACCTATCATTCTGAAAATTTAAACTATCAGTTTTAGTGTTAAGCTTCACATTATTCAAATACAAAAAATAATTCTGTAGAAAATCTTGTACATAGAATACTTTCTTTTAAACACTTGCCATTATATTTTAAGATTTTTAACGTAATTAGTGGTATCTCACTTGACTTACTTATTGTTATTTTTAAGGTTAGAATGTTTTTTACACAATGAATTAAAAAAAGTAGGATCATATCTCTAAGCACGACCAAAATATAGCAATTAGTTTGCTCGTCCATAAGCAAAACAATACCGGAAACATAGACTATTTGTTGTTTTAGCAGACGACATTCAACATAATATGTATTGCTTTCAAATTAGGCTGGCAACCCACAAAAGTTTAATATGTTGTTTCTAAAAGACCAGCTGAAGCAATTTCTGGCATATTTATACAAAACTACGATGACAGTAATAGAATAAACCTAGAACACGATATCATCCCGTGGCTCAGCCTTTGGTACAAAAATTCCACCACGAGTATACCTCATGAGACTACCTTAATGGGTTAAAAGTATCACTAAATACAAAATTAATACGGTAACACATTAACGCTATATTAATTACCGATATTTAACAATTAGATAGAAAACATGTTTTCAAGTGAATGACAGCTGCACCACAGCGTAAATTATAAATCAAAACATGTATGATTAATGAAAGTCCATAAACTCTTTTTTATAATGATGCCTAAATCATTGTCAACAAGTTGTGCCCGACAGCCCGTGAAAGTCAATAGCATTTTATCATAATTGGAGGAAATCCATCGTAAAAGTTACCTAAACGTGTAACGTGACTATCGCCTAAAAAGGCAAGTTGTTTAGTGTTAGCCTTAATTATTTCTAAATAGGCCTATTCTGAATTACTGCCAAGAGCAGGGCCGTAGATATAATTTTTATTTGGGGAGGGCTGATTCTGATTGATAAGTATAAACCACATCGGAGAAATCAAGAGAGAAAAAATTAAAACTTTAAGTATATAAAGTCAACTTTTTAGTACACTCTCATGAAAGAAGCATAGGCCTACATATTTTTAAGCTGTGTTACTAGCTGGCTAGCTTCAATTAATTGAATTCAAACAATTATAATACAATATATATATATATATATATATATATATATATATATATATATATGTCTAAAAGCAGTCAGTGTATTTGTTTTTCAAAGTGTACATAACTGTTCTGGACCAAAACAAACAAAAAACTGGTGATACATGACAAAAATAAAAACAGAAAACTTCAAGTAAGAGGCTGCCGTATTACAAAATTATACTACAGTGCAAGTTATTTGTAGGCCTACTGTATATCTATATCAATGCAATTTTATAATCCTAATTAAAAAAAAAATTTGTTGTATCAGGAAATTTGGGGGTGGGCCCGGAAAGCCCATCGACTGGCTACGTGACTGGCCAAGAGTGATATATGTGAATGAGTCTGGGAGAGAATATTTATTAATTATAATTTGACTTGATTGTTTAAATTTAATTAACTTTAGGCTATTAATTTTATTTTTGCAATAACCTACTTATCTACATAATATAACCTTAGCAATAGGGTTCAGAAAGATACCATTAAACATTGAAAGCAATTTAAAGATAGGTTATGTTATTATGGTACAAAAGCCTATTTCAGCATTTAAGCTGAAATAGGCTTTAATATCACCGGTATTGGACTATAAATAAACAACACTATGGGCACTCAAGTACTACAAATGCTATGAATAATATTGTCATTGATCAAATAAGAATTACTTACCAATGTATCTCAATAACCTTACTTGTACTGTTGATCAACAAAAGTTGTTTACGCTTAAAGTTCAAAGAACTGCAGAATTGGTCTTGATGCTAAATAGAGCTATTGTATGTTAATATTTAATTAGGGACTAGGGCTTTTTAAACTGTAGTGCTATGTAGTTTTAAAAATAGGATGAAATAATTTTGAAAAGTGGCAGACATTAGGCCGGAAATAAAAACCCAAAAGCGTTATATTCCAACCTATGACAAAAACGCGTGTATTTAACAGATGTATTTACTAAACGGATATGAATTTATGTAAACCGGACGTAGTTGAAAGTAATATTTAAGTGATGAAGATTGTAATACAATTTTTAACTTGCAAAAATAAAAGCTGATTCCCAAGTCTAAAAGGTGAGTATTAAAAGTGGGTTTTTTTTTGCACTGCTACCATCTGTGACACATGAGCCCTGGTGGATGGTTTTAATGCCGACCGTTACAGATTTAGGCTTACTCTATTTTACCCTGGCCGTGAATCGCTTTCCATTTGTACCAATAATTATTTGATCACTATTACACTATTCACTAGACCAATACCTTAGGCACCAGCTTTGATGTTAATTAATAATTTGGAATAAGTTCTAAACTATACACTACTTAATTGTAACATTTACTTTATCGTTAGCCTTTGGTGCCATGATACTGGTTACCACAACGCTTCACTTCTTTAGCCGGCCGTTCTAAGTGTTAAAGCCACCCTTACCGGTCGCCATTAATATACCTTGCACTAGCCGGCCATATGTAATTATTAGCTGCACTTAATTAATTTGAGTTAAGGGTATCCTAAACTAATTAAGGAGACCTGCGCGGGTGGTTATATCTGCTTCAAGTCCTTGCTACGCTCTGCATCGGCAATCTTCTCTCTACGTTTGGCAAAGGTCACGTACTATGTGACCTACATCCTAATCCAGTATGTAGGTCACACATCCTTACCAGGGTGACATCACGGCCAAAGCGTCACAACTTCTTTTTATGTATCTTTTGTTATATCTGTATATTATATGGAAGAAGAATTCCTGACTGATTTTCATAATCAATGTACAGCCTAATATTTTCATTGTAGCTTCATACCCATACCGCTATGTAGAAGTGCACTAAGAAAGGATGTAGCAAAACATTGATTTTAAGGTTTGAAAATGATCAAAATACTGGGGTTTACTGCTAGCCCTATAACAGATAAAACAGCTGATTTGAATCAAAAGCTTAGCAACACAATTCTAGCTGTGGCCTATTCTGAACCAACACACGTTTGTTGAATGCATTTACTTTCATTATCCTAGGAACCAACTTAGTAAATTTAGAATCAGTTATATTATTAACAGATTTTAGGTTAAGTTAAAAAAATAAAAGCAAACAAAAAATAAACGAAAATGTTTACTGTTAATTTAAACATCTGTTGTTTCATATTACAAATAAGACAACCAATTTGGCTCATAAGTTTAACAATTTTAGGCTAGGCCTATACTGAACCAACACGTTTCTTGAAAGCATTTAGATTTATTACCTTCGCAAGCAAATTGTCAAATTTAGAATCAGGTAATATTTTTCCAAACCAACAGTTTTTTAGGTTAGGTAATGGCAAACACAAAAAAGGCTTACTATATTATAATTCAAACACCTATCAGTACTAAAATTATGAAAGCTTTTTTCTTTATTTGACCAGTTTAAAATACTGCTTTACAGTATCACATTTTGGTCATATTTTATGACTTGAAAATTGTCTCTCTTTTATATAAAAATAAAATAAATCCCTGTCCTAATCGATTGTCATTCCCGTGAAAATATAGTATACATAATCTGTTTTCATTTGCTTCGCTGCGGACCCCTCTAGTAACATAATATAATTTGCATTAATGTTTGAAAAATTTATGTTATCAGTTTTAGGATTAATATTAATTACAGTATATTAATATGAGACATTGTTTTAATTTACATACTGGTTAAATACAAGATACCTTAAAACTTTATAAAGAACACTGAAAACTGAATCTTACATAAGTGGGAAATGAATCTATTCTCATCGATAAGATGATATTAATCATTTCAGTGTCGCTCTTAAATTGATCAAATTTGAGATTATGTTACTAAATTTAAAAATAAAAACTTTTTATTTTGTACATAATATATATGAGTTTTTTTGTTTGTTTTTTGTTATGTACATAATAAAGCAGCTTTGACAGTAATTAAAAAAAAAAAAAACGAGCTATAATTATAACTTAAAGATTAAAACATTTTATTAATAAACTTTGAGCTGATGAGTGAGAACGTATTATTTAAGAATAATAACAATACACTAATTCTCACACATGTACGTATAATAATGAAACACATTTCAACGACAAAGTCATAATTCTCAGTGATACATTAGCTACAACTAACAAATTATAACCAGTGTTGCAGAATATGTCCGAACGGCTGAACAAGGTTCAGGGGAAATTTTGGCCAGAGAAAAAATAATAATTATTATGGGGAAAATAGATAAGAAATGATTAGGAACAAAGGTCAGCCTAATCAGTTTTTTTTAACAATATATATACATTAAGAAACACTGAAGCCCCAACCACAAGTTTTGTGGTTGGGGCTTCAGTGTTTCTTATTGTTTAAATTCACCACAGTACTCTTTGAACACAATATATATACATGTCTTCTTTTTGCTGCAAGTCGGGCAGGGTTCCTATTTTAATCTTCCCCGCACAAAATATCATGCTGCTGATACGATATTTTTGCGGCAATTCTTGATTTTTGACTGGCTAGAAACAGCTGGTGCACTAATACTTTCTTTAGGTATTAATAATTATTATTGCACCATTTTGCAAATTTTGTTAGCTCCATACAAATGATATTATTCAAGCGATAACAACCAAGTCACATTAAACCATTTTGGGACTGCAGGGGTTGGGGTTATACGGCTTCTTAAGTACATATTGAACAGGAATTTACAATATTTCCAGTATGAATACGGACAATAAATTTTTAGTTAAATTTGAATAACACTTCAGAATTTTTCGTTAGTATATTGTTTTTTTTTTTTTTAACTTTAACTAGTAGAGTTTATTATTTTTATATTCTTTATTTAACGTTGTATTTTGTATTTTGCTAACTAATTCTAAGTTTGTAGTTTTAGGCTGAAGAATAATTAAATTTAGTTTACATTTTATGTCTCGGCAGGTTTCACTAAATGGTTTTTCGACATCATAATATTTTCAATTAACTACAGGTTTTAACGTTAGATTTAAAATGAAGTTTTCATTTTAAAGGTAGCAGCAGGGTCATCTGGTTTCTCACATTTAACAAACAAAATATATTTTTAGATTATTGTTTCTGGTGGTTATTGTGGTTTACCACTTTCCTGGTAGGTATCAGTTTCTGCTAGGACCTAATTATTATTTAGTTAAAGCTGACGAATGAAAGTTTTTGCAGCTTGTTTAGTTTTTAGAATGTTTACTTCAATTATTATAAGTTTTTATGAATTAATATTTGTTATTTTTACTGTTCCAGGTTGCATTTACAACTAGAATTTACCATCCTAATATAAATAGTAATGGTAGCATTTGTCTTGATATATTGAGATCTCAGTGGTCACCCGCATTAACAATTTCAAAAGGTACTTATTGTAATTTGGTTCTTATCTGGTTTGAAAAAGTCGGTATAAATTTAAGTTAAAAACTAAATATAGAATACAGATTCACTATTAAAAAATAGTACACTGTGTAATGTATAACAGGGTGGGTGGAAAGTCTGAGAACGACTTAATATTTCGGATATAAAGAAAATTTGTAGGTAGATGTGATTGAAGAACCTACTCTATGTAAAAATACTATTCTATTAAGATTTTAACAATTTGGTCCGCCATTTTGAATTTAACTTTTTTTATAGCAAAGTGGACATGTGATACATCATTTCAATGTAGAATTTTAAGACAAAATTTATGGTGTATTTTTACAAACACATTTTTAGCAAAAATTGATTACTATGTAAGTATAATAATAAAATAAAATAATGTTTTTTATGGTTTAAACTTAAAATATACTTTAACATAAACAACTAAAATAAAATCTATACAATAAATGCCTGACATACAAGCAGAAAACAAAATTACATTTAAAATAAGAAGGATATTTAAAAATTTTTATCAAAATTATTTTATTATTTATTTAATTTCAGTAATTATTGTAACTTTAATATTAATTTTATTAATAGGTCACTTTAATTGCATTTTCTAAATTTCATGAATTGTTACGTGTCAATTCCAATACATTTCAAATCAAAAATGCTGTAAGAACAATTTATTCTCTTAAATTTGCAATTAATATCTAATAAACAAATTACTAAATAAATAACAGAGTTTTTTCAATGTATTTTGGTATTTGTTCAATAAAATTTTGATCAAACATGTATACCAATTATTTCTTTGAAAACCAAAATTTCAATCGGCCGCAATTTTGGATACAAGTATTGTAGAAATTTTTTATTAATGCCGTTTTTCTCGTTTCAAAGAGACCTTTAAGATGATGTATCCCACAATGGGTGTTCCCATTTAAACTATTTGAGTTACAACCCCTTGGCTGCGACCCCCTGAGAAGGGGTTGAAATTCAGTTGTCTGTCAAAAGGTAGAGTATTTGACCAATAACTTATCCTGAAAGTTACAGTATTACATCTATAACAGTTTTCAATTTATTGAGGTGTTCCCATACATATGGACCACCCTGTATAAGTCAAGTACACAGATTTCAAATTTTGATCAAGTCTGTAAAATGATGTGATGGGATTGTTACTGTAAAATTTAAATTGGGACTAACTTTAACCATGTTTTATTGAACTACAATGTTCTTGTTCATATTGTTTTCTATTTTGCAGTACTTTTGTCAATCTGTTCGCTGTTGTGTGATCCAAATCCAGACGACCCTTTAGTTCCAGAGATCGCTAGGATATACAAGACGGATCGAGAAAAATACAATGAACTGGCGCGAGAATGGACACGCAAATATGCCATGTGATGATTCGGCTATACAGTTTAATGCCCACGTTTATATTTAGTGATCATCAAAAAATGTCAAAATTGTTAAATTTTTATTAAACCAAACATTTCAATCATGAGTCATGATTTTAATTTTCGTGGGTGGAAGGAAGGAGTGTTTATTTCAATCGGGTTTTCTCAGAAGGAAAATCTTACCGCCGACCATCCTTTTATGTTTTGTTCTAAAAACCATAGAATTTGAAATCGGAGGTTTAGTTTTGAGAAAATCTATTTTGGATCGGTTTTTTATACACTAAATATAATCCAGGCCCGTTACTATTTAATCCAGAAAGCCAGGAAAATCATAAAAATATTAATTTTATCTGTGGCTTAACAATGGTTCTTATAAAGATCAGTGCTCTTGCTTGCTCAATAAATTAAGAGCATTAATTGGCAGGAAAAAATAAAGATATTTGTTTCTGTGGTATATGAAATTAATTAATTTTAAAATATATTTATTTATTGTTTCAATGTTAGTTCAGGCCGAACTGGTTTCCCTTTTTGCCCCCTTTTTACAAATCGCTTCTAAAGTGCAATTCTAATGAACAATTTACAAATTTCTTAGATAATCTTCAAATATACTCTAATAAGCCCTCAGAATTTATTAGGATTATATTTTTCATTTTTAAGAAGAACTTGTGAAAAGGGGAATTATTTTGTGTGTTTAAAGTAAAACTAAATATTATATATCACTGTTAAAACTTTATACACACAAAAATAAAATATCTCTTGTAAAGGTTTGAGTTAGTGTGTATTTTTTACCTGTACTTTTGTATATTCTCCAAACTCTTATCCATTCATATATTATTATGTAACATTATTATTGTAAATTCTTAAATACACATGCATTTTAGGTGAAGTTTTGTTGTTTATCTGCGATGCCACAAATCCTTTACCAAGCCCCTGTCTTTAAAAAATGTCTAAAGGGTTTGTTATTTTGTGATTCCTAATTAATTGTTAGCGTTAAATTTTAGTAAATAACAGAACTAGTTTTCACTTCCCCAGATTTACGTGTGTGTCCTCAATACAAATTTGTATCTCTTTTGTAATTGGGACGGGGGCAAACTGGTTCGGTTACTGAAATTTTTTAATTTCGCTGCAAATAAAGTATAGTGATTGAAAAATTAAAGAATTCTTTTTTTAAAGTAATACTAGTAAAATATGATGGTGGGTACAGTTTGAATTTTATGCCTGAAAATACATTTTCCTATCTCTCATTCATTCATGATGTTTTTGGAAAATTTCTTACTAGAGAACTGCCTTATAATATTTGAGGGGTTGCCTACCTTACACTGAAGCTTGTGGTCACCGATTCGAATCCGGGTAAAGATTTGGATGTTTATGTATGGGTGATGATGATGATGATGATAGTCCATCATACTTTTCACCTTTACACCATAAAAAAATCTAGATTTTAAATAGATACACTTTTTAGCCAAAAT
Organism: Philaenus spumarius; assembly: GCA_018207615.1. Classification (NCBI taxonomy): domain Eukaryota; kingdom Metazoa; phylum Arthropoda; class Insecta; order Hemiptera; family Aphrophoridae; genus Philaenus; species Philaenus spumarius. Next base: position 67,244 of record JAGFPH010000279.1, on the reverse strand, counting down.
ATGTATATGACCTTGAAGTACAGGGGCTTCAACAGAAATTTTGGAGGCAGTCAAAAATACATATTTTGGGAACCCTATCATAGAGGTTTTCCAATCAATCTCTTTCCTCTCTTCTTATAACTACCAATTAAATATTTGGATGAATGTATATAGTGTGGTTTATATGGCCAGAGGCAAATTCATTTCTACCAAAAACGTCAAAGCAAAGTATTAGTAGTTTTCTAAATGCTTGTCAGAACTTAATGCAAAATATATTTTTGAGAATACAAGGTACAAGCAATACATTTAAGTTTGTTTATTGCTCACTTTGAAGTTGAAGTATGTTGATTTTTGTTGGTGTTAAAATTATTTGCACATTTCTATTAGCTATTATGTAACGTATATTATTGATATTGAGACAAAAAGATCTTTCAATATTAGTGTAAAAACACATAATTATCACAAAACACATAACAAATCGAAAATCTGAAAAAATACATGAACAGTATCAACAAGCATATCCAGTTTACCCTTGAATTAGAGTCAGATAAAATGATAAATTTTCTAGATCTTACAGTAATCAGATCAGACGAGTTTCAGTATAAAATTTAAAGAAAACCCACCACAACCGACTCGACTATTCATGCGGAGTCGCACCATCCCATTGCACAAAAAATGGCTGCTTACAACAGCTTTATCCTCAGATTAATATCATTACCAATCAAAGATCAAGATTTTCATAACGAATTAAACACAATAAAATACATAGCTGTGGCGAACGGTTACCGGAGTTCCATGGTAGACTCTATTCTTAAAAAACACCTAAAAAATAAAGGAAAACCGCGGAAAGTACAAAATAGAAAAATATACAGATCCACGGAGTACGGGGTAATTTTACCTAACATCTTAACTAACGTATTGAACAAAATAGATATAACCATGTCGTTCCGTACTTCTAACAACATTAGGAATAAAATTAAAACCAAAAAAACAATCCCAGTAGAACAGAAATCAGGAATATACAGAATCAATTGTAACGATTGCGATTGTTTCTATATAGGCCAAACCGGAAGACAATTTAAAAAACGATTCAAGGAACATCTACCTAGTAACAAAAGTACCAATAGTAAATCTAATTACGCACGTCACATTATGGAGCGCGACCATTCATATTCAAATTTTGACACCAATTTCCAGCCATTACACATATGTAAGAAAAGCAAACAAATGGACACGCTGGAAGAATATGAAATTTACAAAGCGCAGAAAACAAGTCCGGGGCTTATGTTAAATGACCATTTGAACTTCCATTCCAACTTGATTTACGACAAGGCAATAGTAATAGATAAGAAAAACAAACATTGAAAGTTATTCATATTAGCGGTCCGAAGTACCTAGTGTCCGGTCATATTCGTCCGTGTGCACACGCGGAGTATATCTTATGTGTTATTGTGCGCGTTTAAATGTGTTTGTGTTGTATTGATTGTTTATTTATTTTAATGTGCTAACGACCTCACTAGAGCGAGAATCTGAGGATGGAATAAAATAAAATTCCGAAACGCATCATGTTCAAGTAAGTAAGTTACTTTAAACAAATAAAAGTCACACAGACGGAAAAAATTATTCTTTTTACATAATTATGGTTAATTAATAAATTGAAAATTACAAATTCAGTTGAGAAAAGCAAAAATATATTGTGAATGTACTTGTACAAATGAAATTGAAACCTCGTACATGAAGTTCACGAAAATGCATTACCCCAATAAATGCTACACAATCATAAAAATAAACCTATTGTGGCTCCCATTACTAAAACTAAATTTAGATTATTGCTCCACGTGCCATATTAAATACTCTTTCGTTCACTACGGGCATGTTTAATTTGCTATCATGTTTTTTTTACTATAGGCTGCCTGATTTTGATAGAATAAAACTTGAACTCAGCTTCTCATAAATAATTCGTTTATTTAATTAAACGAGTTTCAACGAAAATGTCATCCTTGTCAAAGATGCATGTTCTTGCAATAATCTTAACTACAGTAGAGCCGCAGTTATCCGAGCCTCGACCAACCGAGTAGACGCTTGCATTAAAGTAACTACGCAAAGTGAAATCGGCATATAGAGGCAAATCTACTGTACTGTACTTATATTAGTACAGTAAAAAATGGTTCGTACACATACTGTTTCGTCAAAAATGGTTCCGGTAAGTAAAACTGAACGTTTTTAATCATTATTAAATACTGTACAATATAGTGAATACAGTAATTTCAATGCTTTGCTAATCATCAGTACAATTTTGTTATTGCTTTTTCACTAAATGTCATGTTCAATAAACCTCAAACTCGCTGTGTGATGGCAATATGCAGTGTAAAAACAGAAACGGTGCACGATCCTGTTAAACAGAAAAGACTTAATTTTTTTAGTGGGACATGTATTGTAGCCTATGCATGTCTTTTTATATCATTTTATTTTTATTTGAAGATAAGTTTTTCATTTGATAATACTCATGGTGTCCATGGACCGGGAATTTTGGGAAAAGCGAGAATTATACGGGATTTTTTTGCACCGGAAAAATACGGGAATTACGGCCGAATTCCGGGAACTTTATGTTACGACGCTATTACGTAATGCGGTAGAATACTCGTTTTTAACAACATTTCGTCTCTCAAACCATTGGATTACTCATCCCTTTTGATTTTTTGTACTGTAATGAAACACTACTAAAGACATACGTTGGGTATCTGATAAGAGGAAAACTAATTTTGCCGGAAATTGGACGGTGGGGAAATAAGAAGGCATAAAAATATGTCAACGTAGAAGTGCGGTGAAATCTTTCTTTGTCAATGATTAAACAAACAATATTGATTCCTGCGATCCTGTTCCTTTCCTTTCTTGTTATCGACACTGTTGTTATTTATAGACGGTACAATATATTTTTACTTGTAAAATGTAATGTTTTATTTCTGAACATGTCTAAATTACCACTACCATTCATAATATCCTATATGTTAAAATAATTATAATAATCTTGAACCGTGGAAGTTATATTATTTTAGCTGTACCGGCAGCCGCTAAAAGAATTTTGTATAAAAATGTATAGGCCTACTAAAATATTGTATTTTGTTTACGAAAATTGGTGTGTTTTACCAAAAACCTAGCAGGCAACTGTTTGGAAAATACGTTTATTCCTCTCATTGTATTTTGTTTACGAAAATTGCTGTTTTACCAAAAACCT
>JAGFPH010000279.1:25721-62355 GCA_018207615.1 Philaenus spumarius | reverse complement strand
ATTTCCACATTTACGAATTTACAACTGTTATCTCAATTACATTTTCGTGCACTTTAGTCGTTGTTTTTCAAATTAAATTTTAACGCTTAGTCGTTGTTTTTCAAATTAAATTTTAACGCCGGTATATCATAGAAACAAGAACAAATTATTGTTCTCAGGCGTAGGTCTTTCGCGGAAATACCCTGTTGTATATTAAATTGCGTTTTAATGCCGGCGTTTTATAAAATTAGGGCAAATAAATTGTATTTTAAATAATTAATACTCTGGGTATCACGTTTGAACGAACAGACTATAGAAAATGTGGTTGTGTATCCTAAACATTAAAATTATGTTTTATACTGTTATTTGTAGTGTAAAAACAGTCCTCGAATAAGAACTATATTTATTTATGGGTAGAGGTTGACTTAATTGCGCAGTGCAAGATATGTTTAACTTTCATCTTACTTCACCACTAGGACGTTTGTTTTGTTGTTTACATCAACCACAAAACATCATCACATTTTATTTATTACTTCGGCTCGCATTAAAACGCTGAAGTATTGAAATCATGCGATAATTTTTGTCTGTTAAAACAATATATGCACACGTAGACGTCGCAGAAAACTTCTAGTGGAGCAAAAATTTTCGTAATTTTAATGCGGAGGGTTGAAAAGCTTTTGAGCTTTCTAGCATGAGTAGTAGCGCGTCGGATTATGTGGTTTTCGGTACGGGAATCCCGATTTTGACAGTTAAAGAATCGTAGCTTGTCGGGGTCACGCTTTTGGAATCAATATTTTGAAAATACTGTGCGATATATGTTTTTGGGTATGGAAAAACTGATTTTGACAGTTAAAAATCGTAGCGCTTCGGGGTCACGTTCTGGGTCAAAATTTTGAAAATGCAGTGTGGGGTATTGTTTTATATATTTTTGACTACGGAAAAACCGACTTTGACAGTTAAAAAGTCGTAGCGAGACGGGGTCACGTTTTTTATTATAATTTTGAAAATTTAGTGTAGGATATCATTTTATATGGTTTTGGGTACGGGAAAACCAACTTTGACAGTTAAAATCATAGCGCGTCGGGGTCACGATTTTGGGCCAACATTTTGAAAATACAGTGTGGGTTATCGTTTATATGTTTTTGCGTACGGGAAACCCGATTTTGACAAGTAAAGAGTCGTAGCTCGTCGGGGTCACGTTTTTGGAGTCAATATTTTGAAAATACAGTGTGGGATATTGTTTTATATGTTTTTGGGTATGGGAAAACCGATTTTGACAGTAAAAGAGTCATAGCGTGTCGGGATAACGTTTTTGGGTCAAAATTTTAAAAATACAGTGTTGGGTATCGTTTTATATGTTATTGGGTATGGGAAACCCAAATTTGATAGTTATATATAAAAAAAACCACAAGCCGATGACTTGTACGAGCCGATGTCTTGAAAAAGTGTTTCATTTTGTTTTTCATTTATTTTCTGGATATTTGCTTTCTTTATCGTCACTTCACTTATGCCATGTGTCAGAGTGTATTTTAAATTATTGTGTAATATAATTATTCTTTGATTGTAGAAGTTATTTATTTGTTGTATTATGCTTTCATAAATGGATATTTATTTACATTAAAAAGCACACATATAAATAATGTGAAGTAGCAAAGGTAAAACATGTGCTATTTGCCGGCTGGAAATATAGGGGAATTTTTTTAATTTGTTTTTGTGGACACCCTGATACAGTAGATGCATTTTCACATCTTTGACCACGTTTTTATTGAATTCACCAGTTTACCGTATGAAACTCGATTTTTGATAGAGTCCGTGCTTTTGCTCACCTGAGTGGTATCCTCGGTCCACTTTACATCGGATAATCAAGGTTCTACTGTACTGTATAACCAACACAACAATATGTTACTGTATTTATACAAAACTAAAAGGGACAATAAGCTTACTTTAAAAAGTACGCATTAACAACTACGTAGCGTTGTTCTTATTAGACTAAAATTAACTACATAACTCAAACTAAATTACCTAACTAATATCAATACTTTTTTTTACATAAATATACAATTTTGTATAGGTCCAAATCTATTATTTATAATTATTATATATTTGTTAATATAAATATAAAAGTTTTCTAAGTATCTTGCGGGCAGTTCTTTTACGTTTTTCAACAATAATTTCTTTAAACAATTCTTAGCCACAGCGGAGTTATCAGACCTATTATTTTAAGTGAGAGAAGTGTTCTTTAGTTCGTGTATACATGCTTATTATAGTTTGTATTTCGATAAAGATTTAAAAATGATATAGTCAGAGAAGCATGTCATTGTTTTAACCCACTTTACCTATTGTTGTTGGAGTTTGTTACAAGAGTATATCTTGATTCTTTGATTTTCTTAAATTTCATTTTCTTGACTATGTTGTCCATTAATATTATGGAATACCCATTAAATATTGCACTACTATAAATATATTGTAGTTTTTTTTTTTTTTGTAGTCCTTAGATATTGGTAAATTTATCTGTGAACCATATAATTAAAAGCAGTTATTAAGTGACCGTAAATTGTGTGAGTCCTTAATAAAATTATATATCTGTGTGTATAGGGTCTCTATATACACTAAACAATTAATTTCCTTAACACAGCTAAAATCAGATAGGTGCAGTCTTTTTAAATTTCTGTGGGATTCTGTCTTAAAATCCATTGATTATGTCACAAAAAATTCAAGATTTTCTTTTTTATTGAGCACTGCAAAAGTTTCAATCACATAACAAACCCACACTCGCGGTAAGTACTTTGTAGATCTTTTATCGTTTATTTCGAACTAACTCATTAATAAAACTAGACAGATTTCCTACATCTTTATCAAAAAACTTATTAAACTGGAAACTATTTTGACGCAAGCACAAATTTATTCATATAGTAAAAATTCACCAACTTTTGCTGTCACGTAAAGTGTTAAAATCAACCACATTTTTATTGAATTTATAGTTTTAACCCCCAACGAAACCAAATATTCATGTGGCATTAGTAAAATGTTTGCACAGTTTTCACAAATTGTTACGTGTTCTTTATGGCAAAGGATGAGTTAGATCTTGGAGGAGTGGCTTTATCCTTGGAGGTGTGGTAAAATTAAATAAGTTGATGAGTTAATTTCTGGCACTATAGGGCCCATCTTTCCTTCTTTATGTATATTTGGCAAACAATATAACCTCAGTTGGGGTGGTTTTTGAAACTCCTTGTCATTGTACCAGCGTAGAAGGTATACAAAAATATTTTTAAACAATATATCCTGAATTTGTTATTTTACTCTGCAGTTACTCACGTAAAGCAATATGTTTTAGATCTGTATCATTAAAGTTGAAGGAGTTACAGTTTTATTTGCTAAATGTCTGCAATTTCAATACTAATTGCTTTTATAGACTTTTTAACTTAAGTCGTTTTTATCAGGGTGTAATTTATAGTATTCATATTTAACACTGATAAAGTTATGAGTTGAGGATATAATTTATTATATAAATACAGTGTTTGAAACATATTTTAATTCTTATTTGCGCAAGAATGTTCTATAACATAGGCATTTTAAAATTATTTTAATTCAAAGAGCTACCCTGAGAAGGAAACATTTCCATCATTGATAGTTCTATTTAGAAAAATTAAGATTTTTTTAATGTTTCTGAAATATTTGTTTAGTTAAATAAAAATTATGAAACCAATGATATAACTTATTTTTTTTAATATTTTGTGCACCTTTCCCAGAGTTGCAAAGCCGGGAGGTCTTAATAAATAATTTGATCACGCTGTTGACATGTCATGAGCGAATTTCCAAAATTAAGTTTACTTGTTTTACGGTTTCAGTCATTTGGAAAATTGTCTACTGACAAAAAAAACACTACCTCAGTTTTTTACCTTGACCTTGCAGCCTCAGATTATGGACCGCTTCGCTTTGCTCGCAGCAGAAGCTACTCTCATGGTAAAATCCCCCATGTGGATTTGAACCGGGTACGTTTATGATATTTCACGATTTTATTGCTTTTAAAAGGTCGTGTAAAAGAAAAAAACGTGTGCAGAATAATCTCCTATATTAATTTTTATAGATAAACCCCAAAAAAGTGATATTCTACTACAAAAAATCTTTACTTCTGGTCAAAAAACGTGCCTCCATTTGATTGATTTTTTTACGAACTTGTCCGAGCGGTTTAGAAAAACAACATGTGTACCGAATCGGACTTAAGATGCATCCGTTAAAGTGCGAATACACACATATATATATACACTTTTTAGGAACCCCAAAACATGTTCTAGGGAGCATGATTGGTGCTCATTAACAATGTCTTACCATAAGAGTCTCTGGAATAGCTCATCTTTACTACAGGAATTCGCTAATAAGATACCATTCACACTAAAGACATAATGTAGGTTTAGCATTTCAATGAATATAGTAATTCAAACAAGCAGTTGAACCCCCGACATGAATTTCGAAAATTAAGTTATATGTTTTAGGGTTTCAATCAACTATTTTGGAAATAGATTTAATCAGGAAGGCGCTGAATGCTGCCTATGTACGAAATATATTAGTAGAATTTGTTTCCACCTTAGCGTTGTTTCCACTACGGGTTCCTTCTTTCCACTCCCAGCGGAAAAACTCGCTTTGCGAGTTTGCACCTCGACCTTCAGCCTTAGGTTATGGACTGCTTCGCTTCGCTTGCAGCGTACAGGCTCGGCTTCACATCAAAAGATGCTCTCACCTAGATTTGAACCTGATACGTTTATGGTATTTTACATTTTAATTGATTTGGGGTGTGTAAAAAAATAAAATGTGCAGAATAATATCCTACATTTATATTTTTAGATTAAACGCCAAAAAGTTTCATTCTAGTACGAAAAATCTGAAACAAATATTACTTCCAGTCAAAAAAACGTGCCTCCGTTTGTTTAAGCGACTTGGACAACCAACGTGCACACCAAATTTGATTTAAAATGTAGCCGCTAGAGTGTGAACGCACATGTAATATATATAACACTTTTATTTACACCCCAAATTATGTTCTGGGGACCATGATCGGTTATCATTTACTATTCCTGACCTTAGGTCTCGCCATAAGGGTCACTGCTCATCTTTCGTTTGGAAATTCACTAATAAAGGGTAATTACCTTAAATTTTTCTGTCAGACAATTGTTATTATCCAGATGGATAACCGGTTTCGATAGTTGAACGGTCATTACATTTAGTTGCTGTTCAGCTATTGAAGTCTTCTTAACAGGTTTTTACTTGTTAACGTTAAAACACTAAACACGATTATATATTTTGTACATCTGTACGCACTTGTTGAAATTATTAGTATTTATAAAAACCAGACATTGGTATCGGTGCATAAGAGTTGAAGGGAAGTGTGTACTGCGAGTGTTAATGATAACCAAATAAAAGTTTTATGGGATCAGCGGTTTGATCCTTTTCTTAAGTCGAATTACTGTGTTAAACAGTTCATTCAAGCAATAATTGAGTTTATCATTTAATACTAGGTGTGATCAAAAAATACGGTGAGTAATTTTATTATAAAGTAACTAGCTGAATACCCGTGCTTCGCTATGGGGATTTTTTGCATCAATTTTACATAATTATAATATTTTTCTCTCATTTTATTTCACGAAAGTGAATTATTACATGTATTTTCAATTAGTTTGGTATTTATTGTTCACTGGATGTCCGTCAATCGTCTTCATCACGGAATGTGGGCTGAATATATTAAATTAATAAAAAAATAGGGAATTCAGAGTGAAGAGCGTCTTTTTTCAACCACTAAAACTCAGACTGGTGAATCACAGTCGTAACAGGATGTTGCAGATACGTCATTAATATGCGAATGCATAGTTTTGATCGGCTTGCGTCTTAAAATATTTTACATTTAGAAGGTAACTCCCATAATGGCTCTAGTGATAAAACTTCTTTGTTAGACAACATTTTTCACTAGTTGCTCTGGCTGCAGAATTACCAGGTTATCAGGAGAGCTTACACGAGAACATGTGACGTACAGTTGGCCATGAGAGAAAAGTCATTCCTTAAATCCACACCAGTCACTTTCAAAGACTGACCTTGAGCTTCGTTCACGGTCGTAGCAAAGCAGAATTTGACAGGAAATTGAAGTCTTTTAAATTGAAAATGGTAATCTAACGGGATCAAGGGAATTCGGGGTAGGAAGACTGTTTCACCCATGCCACAACCTATAAATATAGTAGCCTCAATCAAACTCTTATGCAAGGTCTTGACCTGCAGCCAGGTGTCATTACACAACTTAGGAAAAGTAAGATTCCTTAGCAGTATAATTGGAGCTCCAACTTTAGGCAAAGAATGTGAGGAGCAATCCCTGGTGGGTTAAGTATGTGTAAGAACTCTATAGGATAGTGAACAGCGACTTGTCAAGATACATATTTTATGTAAATTGCAAAGATTTGGATATATTTGATAAGTTAACGAATTTAAATCTCTAGCTTTCAGGAAATGATAACAATTAACGTTTATTGCTTTAGGGATTGTCACTACATTTTCACCCCTTAGAACATGACAAAATGAAAAATTGGTTTATTTTTTATAGGTATCTTGTAGGAAATAAATGTACAAAATATCAGCTCTCAAGATTTAAGAAAAGTATAAAATTTATATTTATTTTTTTTTTTAGGGGTTGTTATCACATTTTCACCCTAGCAGCACGTAACAAAATGTAAAACTGGTTTACTTTTTATTTGTAACTTGTAAGAAATAAATGTACCACATTTCAGCTCTCTAGCTTTAAGGAAAGTATAACAATAATTATTTATTTTGTATAGGTTATTAGTACATTTTCACCCCTTAGCACATAACAAAATGTAAAACTGGTTTCTTTTTATATATATCTTGTAAAAAATTAATGTACAAAATTTCAGCTTTTTAGCTTAAGGAAAGTATAAGAAACAATATTTATTTTTTTTAGGGGTTGTTTCGTCCATTAAAGGCTAAATAATTTTAAATCCTTAGTGAACTTCTAGCGCATATGAGCAATATATGTACAAAACTTCACGTTCCTAGGCAGTGTGTTTTTTGCAAAATACTTAATATTTTTAGAAGTAGAAAACATATTGAGCTCAAACTTTGTACAAATATTTGTTGCGTAACCTTTTATCACTGTACGAATAAATTAGAACATTATTTTAAATATTTTCAAAATGGCGACCGTTAAGAATTTTTAATGTCAAATATCTCAAAAACCGCTAACTTTACAAAAAAGTTTACTTTTTTTAATGACAAACTCAATGGTTGTTTTATTTTATCTGTAGCTCAAAGGACAACAGAGATATTGACAAAAAAAAAAAGGAAAAATGTATTTCTTGGTAGTTGTCAACATACCCAGAATTACTCTAGAAACAAAATATTTTAAAGTTATTTTGAGCTACAATAATAAGTTATTTACATAATGTTCCGAGCACTTTCTGAACTGATTCTACTGGTAAAAATAATGAAAAAAGTTTATATATTCATAGGTCTGGAAATGCTTCGTTAGAGAGTCACAGCTGGCGAAAGATTTCATCGGCTATGTGAAGCTGGCAGCGCCCAATTACAAAAATAAAAAATAAATTATCAGTTTCGTTTGTTTATCGTTTGTTTACGTTTGTTTAGTTATTTTCATCGTTTGTTTAGCCTTAGTCCAAGAGTTATTAGACAAATTAAATGGGCGCTGCTAGGTTCACACCAGCAGCGCCCAACTAAAATATCATTCCAAAAATAATTGGAATCGTTTGTTTATCGTTTGTTTAAGTTTGTTTAGTCATTTTCATCGTTTGTTTAGGCCCAGTAATCAATGCATAGCCAAAAATTTTGGGCGCTGCTAGGTTCACATCATCAGCCCAAGACGTTTTTTACAATTTCTCGCTAAAGTCAGACTAAACAAACGACTTAAATCATTTTTGGAAAAATATGGTTTATGGGCGCTGCTGATGTGAATATACCAGCGCATAAGACGTTTTTTCGATTTCTTGCTAAACTAAGACTAAACAAACAATGAAAATAGCTAAACAAACGTAACCAAACGATAAACAAACGATTTCATTCATTTTTGGATAAATGCTAGCAGCGCCCAAGACGTTTTTTTCGATTTCTTGCTAAACTAAGACTAAACAAACGATGAAAATAGCTAAACAAACGATAAACAAACGATTTCATTCATTTTTTTATAAATATGGTTTATGGGCGCTGCTGATGTGATTATAGCAGGCGCTGTTGATGTGAATATAGCAGCGCCCAAGACGTTTTTTTGATATCTTGCTAAACTAAGACTAAACAAACGATGAAAATAGCTAAACAAACGTAAACAAACGATAAACAAACGATTTCATTCATTTTTTATAAATATGGTTTATGGGCGATGCTGATGTGAACATAGCAGGCGCTGCTGATGTGAATATAGCAGCGCATAAGACGTTTTTTCGATTTCTTGCTAAACTAAGACTAAACAAACGATGAAAATACCTAAACAATCGTAAACAAATGATAAACAAACGATTTCATTCATTTTTGGATAAATATGGTTTATGGGCGCTGCTGATGTAAAGCTAGCAGCGCCCAAGACGTTTTTTTGATTTCTTGCTAAACTAAGACTAAACAAACGATGAAAATAGGTAAACAAAAGTAAACAAACGATTTCATTCATTTTTTTATAAATATGGTTTATGGGCGCTGCTGATGTGAATATAGCAGGCGCTGCTGATGTGAATATAGCAGCGCATAAGACGTTTTTTCGATTTCTTGCTAAACTAAGACTAAACAAACGATGAAAATAGCTAAACAAACGTAAACAAACGATAAACAATCGATTTCATTCATTTTTGGATAAATATGGTTTATGGGCGCTGCTGGTTGAACCTAGCAGTGCCCACAATTATTTTTGACTATGCATTGATTACTGGGCCTAAACAAACGATGAAAATGACTAAACAAACGTAAACAAACGATAAACAAACGATTCCAATTATTTTTGGAATGATTTTACTTTCTCCACCCTATACGTAGTATATGGAGAAAGTATTGTTTTCGTAAAAATGTTCGTATTTGAATTTTCAGTTGAATTATCTGTTTTGGTGCTCCCAGAACCCCAAAAAATTGTTTAGTGCAATTATCTGTGTTGGTGCTCCCTGAACCCAAAAATATTTTTAGTGGAATTTTTTGTTTTGGTGCTCCCTGAACCCAAAAAAGTGTTTTTAACGTGGTGTCTGTCTGTCAGTGTGTCAGTATGTATACACGACCAGAGGGGACACTATTGGTCCGATTTTCATGAAATTTGGTATGTAGGTACTAAACCCTAATATCTCCAGGCGTTTTTTTCATTTTTTGGAATTTTTAATTTTTAAGGGTAATTTACCCCAAAAAACCAATAAAAAACGACAAAAATGCAAATTTCTCAAAAACGGCTCTAACGATTTTGATCAAATTTTCAGTATTTATAGTGCTTAAGATGCCAAACAAAATGACACCACCCGCTTTTATCAAAACTTCGGCGTTTCATAATTATGGGGAAATGTTAAAAAATAAACAAGTTTATGTTGTCAATCTAGCATCACGGCGACGGCCGCACGGGGTAGCACAACGGTAGCGAGGACGGCCAGTAATTCAAAGGTCGCTCGATCGAATCCCGCCTGGGGCAATAACTTTTTTATACGATTGACGTAGGTAGAATATTATTTTTTTGTTTTGTTCTAAAAAGTAGTAAATAAAATGATTAAAAACAATATTATTTTGACTACAGTAAGTTGGGAGAAAGTTTGTGTCAGTTAACAGATACCGTTTATTTTAGTTGGGCGCTGCTGGTGTGAACCTAGCAGCGCCCATTTAATTTGTCTAATAACTCTTGGACTAAGGCTAAACAAACGATGAAAATAGCTAAACAAACGTAAACAAACGATAAACAAACGAATCTGATAATTTATTTTTTATTTTTGTAATTGGGCGCTGCCAGCTTCACATAGCCGATTTCATCCGTGTTTCAGATTACTCACAGAAACGAATCCCTATTGAAATATGTAGGGCGTTAATTAAGGTGTAAAATTTAATTTAATCTACTTAAAATGAGCAGATAAATTTAATAAAATAGGTCCCAGTGCTGTAACTGCAGTAATGTTTACAATATTTAACCCAAAACGCAAAATTCGGTAAAAAAAAAATGTTTTCTGTAGGGTTTTAGTACATTGACTTTGTAAAATGGGTATAAACCCTCAAACGTATTAAACATATCTTGTAGAGAATTTATTTCTAAAGATATTTGTTTAAAACAGCCCAATATAAAACAAAAAATTAAATTAAAATATCTAGGAGAAGCATTTCTTTAAAAATAAATTAATGAATTATAAAATAGCCAACTTTTAAATACAAATGTAACGGTAGCTTAACTAAGAAACTCGAATGAGAAATAACAACAATGTGACCATGTTTACAAATAAAAGTATTAGCTGTTTATTAATAGTGAATTATTTACAATCTTTGAATATCAAATTATTTGGTAACCAGTACAAAACAAAAAAAGGTGGATATTTTATAATTCATTAATTTATTTTTAAAGATATGCCTTTTCCGAGATATTTTAATTTAATTTTTAGTTTTTTATTGGACTACTTTACACAAATATCTTCAGAAATAAATTCTCTACAAGATATAATACGTTTGAGGGTTTATACCCATTTCACAAAGTTAATGTACTAAAACCCTACAGAAAACATTTTTTTTTAGAATCAGCACAGAAAGTGCTCGGAACATTATGCAAATTACTTATTATTTTAGCTCAAAATAACTTTAAAATATTTTGTTTCTAGAGTAATTCTGGGTATTGTTGACAACTACCAAGAAATACATTTTTCCTTTTTTTGGACAATATCTCTGTTGTCCTTTGAGCTACAGACAAAATAAAAAAACCATTGAGTTTGTCATTAAAAAAATAAACTTTCTTGTCTCTTGTAATTTATTTGTAAAGTTAGCGGTTTTTGAGATATTTGACATTAAAAATTATAAACGGCCGCCATTTTGAAAATATCGAACATATTGTTATAATTTTTCGTACAGTGATAAAAGGTTACGCAACAAATAGGTGTACAAAGTTTGAGCTCAATATCTTTTCTACTTCTAAAAATATTAAGTATTTTGTAAAAAACACATACAGACAGACCGAAAACGGAATGAGATAGGACACATGTTATATTACATTTTTTGTTTCTTTTGACATACCGAATAACGTGATAAAGTTTGTTCATATGGTTGCAAGACACCCTGTATAACAAACCAGGCAGTATGGTTTTTGAGATACTGATGTGATCAGTGAGTGAGTGGGTTTACGATTTTATATGTATTATATACATGTGATTTAGCATGTTTATTTGACTCAAACTTTAGCTTGATATCTTTGACAGGATCAAGGAAACAAAAAACACTTAGAAAACTGTTTCATGTCATTAAGCCCCCGATGAATAAAAAACAGAAAAGTCTTTCTTTGCCATAAACACAAGCTGTTAAATGATAACATCTCGAGTAGTCTAAAAAGTAGCATATTAATTATGGACCTAAGCAGGGGCGGATACAAGATTTCATTTTGGGAGGGGTCATAGGAAGTCGAAAACAACATTACCAAGAATTTAACAACAACGGGTCTGGGGAATTAAAAAATATGTATAAACTCTATGGAATAGTTTTTTAATTCATTTCTAGTCCATAAATATTTTCTTGAAAGAGCAAGAGTTTCTTGCAGATTAAAGAATAAAATAAACATTAATTATTGAAGAGTTAACAGAAACGGTAATAAAATCATAACTCCACAACACGATCATTAAATCCACTTTGTTTCACTAAATTTAAAACAACGGTACACAAGTTATCACTTATTTAAGTCATACACTCCATACAGCGGCGCGCTCCGTAAAACAATTTTAGCCCAACAAATAGAGATTTTTTATTGTTATTGAATTTCAGCAAGCGACATTCACAGTGGCTTTAAGGGTAGCACATAGGTGTATAACGTATACACAAATTGTCAGGCAAGGCAATATTTGCGCATTTTTTATAAACAAAAATTACAATAAATTTGGACTTTTTGGGTTGTTCGTTGATATTATTCAAATTTATGCAAGGATCACGATACTTCCAACAAAACATTTGTAGAGAATTAAAAAACCCTACAAAATCGTTTTTGAAAACCTCGATCGGACCATTTCTCACTGAGAAAAGTCGGAAAACGCTTAAAAATTACTATTTTTCAAAAGTTCATATCTTTGTTAATTTACAATATTTAGAGCAGATCTTTTGAAAAATTGTTTAGTATGTGTACTTCAGACAGGCGGAAGATGAAATTTGTCGCATTAATAGTTTTTGCACAATTGCAATATAAAAAATGTATTCCATTATCTTCCATAATGCTGAAAAGAGAACTGCAGGCTGCGCGCAACAGGCTGCTGTTTCCGTTACTACCGCCTTCTGGCAAATTTACCATCGGCGTCGGCCGCAAATTTAAGAGTTTCGCGCTATGTTCTGAAGCATTTTTTTAATACTTTATCAACCTTATTTAATAATTGCAGATAGACAAATTGTAGATTTTAAGGCCTACTTTCAGAATCCGTTTGATAAATTTAAAATGGGCCACTAAGGTTAATTGGGCAAATTATGTAATAAAATGGCCTACATTGTTTATACTGAAATTAATTGTGCAAAAACTATTAATGCGACAAATTTCATCTTCTTCCTGTTTGAAGAACACATGATAAACAATCATTTTGTGAAAAATCTGCCCTTAATATTGTAATTTAACAAAGATATGAACTTTTAAAAAATGATAGTTTTAGCGTTTTCCCGACTTTTCTCATTGAAAAATGGTCCAATCAAGGTATATAAAGAACAATTTGAAGGTTTTTTTAAAAGTATCGTGATCCATTCATCATTTTTTTATAAAATTAACGAAAAACCCAAAAAGTCCTAATTTATTGTAATTTTTGTTTATACAAAATGCGCAAAAGCTCCTTGTCTGATTTTGTTTTTTACATACCCTTGTGCTATCCTTAAAGTGACTGTTGATGTCGCTTGCTGTTAAATTCAATAACAAAATTAGACTTCTTTTTGCTCTATAGGCTGGGCTAAATGCGCTAAGACAATCGGCGCAATGGTACATATTTCACAGACAAGACCTATAGCTGTAGCCCATGAACAGTAAATCAGGTTTTAGTTATATCAAACGAAAATATAGAATTTACACTAAAATCCATATATTATAAACATCAATGTACAAGTATATCGATTTGTACTAGATATATCGATTACAAAATATGCTTGCTCATTGGTTGAAAAACTGTCAAATCTTAAGGGTTTACAGAAAACTTCATAATATCTAAAAACATATAAGAGTGACGAATGATTGGAAGACAATGTTAGAAAGTTCAAATCTTGACGAATCCAAATTCTTTCAAAACAAGTCTGTCTAACGATTATGAGCCTTAGAAAAGTGAAAAGTTTTGTGTCTTTTCCTTTTGTTTCTCGCGTGGCGTCATCTTTTTAGACAACTACAATTACAAACGATGATTAGGTACATAATAATATGTAAATATATGTTTTAGAACAAATTTGTAAATACAAAAATTAATGTTTAAAACATTTCTTTTCCAATTGTTTTTGTTTTATTGAGATTGAATGATTTATAGTGGGTGAAATATTCAACACAATCAGACGATACAATAATGCTGCCTGCCAATTGCTCGGCCGGCTGAGATGACAGTAGTGTTATTTGGCGCTTGTAGGGTTAAATCAAACATATTAATCAAGCCTTGAAAAATGTTTTTTTGGGGGGGGGGGGGTCATGACCCCCATGACCCTCCCCCTGTATCCGTGCCTGGACCTAAGGTATATAATCAAAGGTAATAATTTATTGTTTAGTTTTGTGATTTAACATAAGATAAGATGTATAGGATATTACTACAGACTGTTCTAAAAAGCAAAAGGAAATAGGTGATAATTATAAGACATTTACAATAGAACCCCTTTTAACTAGTCTGGTCGGGATCGAGACCCTGGCCGGTTACATGTTTGGCCGGTTGATCCGAGGTTCCTGTAAAAAATAAATTTTTGTTCAAAAATAACCTACATATTTTATAAATAAACAAGCAAATTTGACGTTATTGCAACCCATTTTATTGTATGCACAACATACATAAACAAACACCAAGAAATTAAACATTTTAAATTACATAAACTTTGAAAACTGACTTTACTTATACTGTATCAAAAAATCTGTTATTTTTTTCTGTTCTTTTACATTTAAAGATTTTTTTAAAGCCAAATCTCTCCATTTCGTACGTTAATCACGTCTTATGCCGTTAAATTCGTTTGCTGCTCAAGATATTACGCAATATGTTACACCAACAGACGAAGAAAAAGAAACAAAAGAAGCCGCTTTGTCAATTGATTCTAAGAAAAAATACAGTTGCCGCGGAAGTAAGAGGGGAATCAAACTCACGCTCTCCCTTCCCTGTTCTGTCTACCACAAAAGTAACACATTGCACACCTAAAGTTGTGTCACCCAACTTTATTTTCCAGGAAATGTCCTTCAAACAATCAATGCTTGAGACTTCGGCCAGTTAGAGTAATATAATCTGTAAGAGAAAAAAAACTCTGTTGTTCCATGGGATAGGTCGGTTAATCCGAGGTCCGGTTGATCCGAGGCCAGTTAAGAGAGGTTCTACTTTACTAGCGAATTTCCATGGGAAAGAAATGGTGAGACCTAAGGTCGGGAGCAGTAAATGAGCAACGATCATGGTCCCCAGAACCCTGTACCTACTATAGGGGTTTGACGTCCCACGCGGTACCCGAGTCAAACAACATGTAACACAATCAATCCAATTACACACATACATACTTTAAACAATATTAACATTCCTATTCTCAAATTGTTTTAGGATTTTGACTGTGTAGAGCCATTGCGCGTTGGGAGTACTGAACCTGCCAGAGTTTTGACAACCTCATCTGGTTTAGTAATAGTAAGCTTGCTCTGCCGAGACGTAAGCATGGTTTCTGTTCAGGGGCCAATCACTTTGGTCCTTGGTCAGGAAGTGTTCGCGGTGTTGAAGAAAGTCGGATTCTTCCTCACAGTAGTTATCGGTTTCCAGACTAATATGCCCATCCAGTCTGGCAAAAGAGTGCTCGGGATTCTCACGTAACTGGGGTTTAGATCTCAATGTGATCTGATGGGTACGCCCTTACCGAGTTCGCCCGATACCGCCTAACACGATGCGCTGGACAAATAAACCAATGAAACAAAAAAAGTCAAATCAGATTTTAGAAAAGAGACATGATGCAGATTCGTCTGATGATTTTATTAACAAAGAGTTGCTTAAGAAGACAATGGAGAGGGCTACTCAACAAATATCTGAGTTACCAGCTCCCAAAGTTTTAGTTTTTTCTCACGCCGAAAAAGACTCAGATTTATCAAAGGTATCGGCCTTTATGATTAATAAAGCAACTACAGGTACTGCGGGCCCTTTACTTTCCATTAAGAAATTACAGAATGGCACAATTTTAGTAGAAACTAAATGCGAGAAACAAAGTTTGTCGCTGTTAAAGATGACTTCTTTCTATGACAAAGTCAAAATATGTGTAGAACCTCACAGATCCTTGAATTATTCAAAAGGTGTTATTATTTAAAGAGAATTGATCCCCATTAGTTTGGAGGAAATAAAAAGCTAATTAGGTAGCCAGTCAGTTCTTGATGTCACTCGCATAATGCACAACGAAAATGGAGAGAAAAAACCACTGCATCTAACCTTTAGCTTACCTACATTGCCAGAGTATATTTATGCAGGTTTCCACCATCTGACTGTTAGACCTTATGTCCCAAACCTTCGATGTTGTTTTAAGTGTCAAGGGTTTGGACACATATGTACTACTTGCACAAAGCAAGACACAATCATGTGTTCAATGCGGTAAAAAAGATCATAATAGTGAGGGCTGCAATGATGACGCCAAGTGTCCCAACTGTGGCGGCCAACATTCTACTTGGTCCTTCAACTGTGAGAAGTTTAAAGAAGAAAAAGCAGTCCTTAATATTATGGCTAAGGAAAAAATATCTTTTAAAACTGCAAAAAAATTATATAAAGCCTCTAGGCCTGCTCTAGAAGGTAGAATGTTTGTAATAGAACACGCCTTGACATTACATCAAATAGTGAATACAGATTAAACTGCAATCTCACCCGATTTAGTGTCTGACATAGACAACTCAAAAACAGCACTGCACAGCGCATGCGCAGCGACTTCTACTAGTCACGTAAGCAATAATGAGCCTCTTTCTTTAATCGACTTACAACATGGCTTGACCTTCAAAAACCATACTTCAGAAAATTAATACCTTTTCTTAATACAAAATAAAGATAAAAGAATAGTAAGCGATGCTTGGATCAGTTTAGTTGTTCGCAAATTTAAAACAGTGTAATAAATCGAAGTAGTGTTTTGTGTATTGAGACGTGAAGTTAATTAATTGTAACACGTAATGGCTGAAAACTGGCCATGTTTGCTACCTTGCAAATTTCCAACCGGCTGAAATTATTACTTCTCTCTTACCAGGTAAAGAATTCAAACAAATCTTTTAAACTAATTTCCATCTGAGTTTGCTATAAAAATGTAAATTGTCTGAATTTAACTTTAACCATATCTCTATATTTTACAAAGTAATTGTGTCATAACTTAATTTAGCCTAAACAGCCTATCTTTTAATATCAGTATATAGCCTATACACCTTAAGCAAAATGCATGTTTAATATTTAATAGCCTTTTAGAGCCATATAAAAGAAAAATATATTATTAATAGTTCTTCTTCAAAGTATTTATTAAATAAATCAACCAACATAGGCTATTCTAACTAATACTAATTTAACAAAGGCTATAAACATTTTCTTTTATTAAACAAAAATGTGGATGGGATAGCATGCATTTTTAGACCTTACAACCAAAAAGGTGTTATTTCAAAATTTAAATTGTTTTTTTTTGTTTATTTATTACATGAGAGACGTCTCTATAAAATTAAACTCCATTATTTTTATTATTTAATTGTTCCTTAGTATTAAGGTTGGCCAACGAAATAAAAGTTATTAGTAAAACCATGGTGAATGTATTATTTAATTTTGTAACTTTGTAAATGCAACAAATTGTACCTTTTGACTTTGATTATAAATAGGGAGGGTTTTTCAAATTTTACTTTTGGGGAGAGATTTTTTAACTTAACGAAATTAATATTGTAAATGTAAATTTTCTTTAAAATCTTTCTTATTTTTGTACATAAGGGCATATAAATTTTCGTCGTTTTCTCTTAAGGGCATATCAGTTTTTTTTTTTAATAATATATATACATGTACATATATTAATTAAAGTAAAGTTTAATAAACAAACTGTTTATTATGTGAATTATATTTATTGTGATTTCCTGTAAATAGCTAACTCCGGTGTTTGAAAACAGCTTTAAATAAGGTAAGGTTATAAACCATATTTCATTGTAAATTATTTTAATTCTTTTTTTATTTATTTATTCATGCATGTACCATCTTAGTTCGGTCCAGTACGTTCTTCCCAATCGTTATTTTGTTTTAGATGGTACAAAGGGACTGCAGTGGCTTCAAACAAGAGCAATACTCCATGTGCTAACTGTGGAGCATTGGCAAAAACAGTAAAAAGCTTGACTGATCAGGTTGCTCAGCTTATCGCTCTATTTTCTAACGTTTCTCCTTTCGCTTCCAACTCTTTAGTTTCAGATCTTCATCTTCCTCCCAATTTTGTTCTTCCATCTTCAAGTGTCGCTGCCTCAGAAACAGTAGTAGAACCATCTATACCTACTCTTGATCTGAGAATGAGCACTCAGGAAAATCCATCACCAAGAAGAAAATTACTCCAATAACTGGAAAAAAGCAATTTCTAAAGAAATCGTATACTTGTCCTTCTGTAGTAACAGGAAGTAGTTCTGAACCTATTCCAGGAAAAAACCTGTTGCTATAAATAGTAAAAATCCTAAAAACTTATTAAAATAAAATAGCAAAAAAGGAGGTCCTCCTCCAAATCCTCCTTGTAACCCAGCTCTTTGCCCTTCTACTCCCTCAACATTTTCCAAGACTTGTGAGGGAACTATGGAGGTGGACAAGGACACACAACCAAACACCATGCTGTCGTTACCGGACAGGAAAATGAAAAGGTTGTCAAGGTAAAATATCTCTTCTAATATGTATTTTATCTTAATTTGAATATATAGTACATTTATTTCAATATAAAATATGCACTGTCGAAATATATATTTATTTATTAATTATCTATGTCACAATCCCAAATATGAATGTGGTTCAGTGTTATTTAAATGGTGTTAGGATTCACATGAAAGATCTGAAAGGTCCTTTGCGAGACACCTTTCCTCTATTCGTTTGTCTCCAGGAGACACACCTTCATAATACCCATTATTTACTTTTAAGAGGATATTCCGTCTTCAGATCAGATTTTACTACAGAGGATTTTGTCTGTAGATGGTGTTCCCGTAAATCTGGATACACCATTACAAGCAGTAGCCCATGGGATTCGAGTCGCTAGTCCCATGAAATTAACAATATACAGCCTATACCTGTCATCAAGCTATACCGTCCAAACTATTGACCTAATGGATTTGATATTCCAATTACCAGTTCCGATTCTGCTACTTGGCGATTTCAACGCACACTTCAATCTGCAGCCCAAGAGGTATCCGCGTTGAGAGGATACGATCTGAATTGGATTTGTTTTTACTTTTTATTATTATTATTATATAGGGGGTTTATGTGATCCACCACCGGGACCCACTGCACCTAAACCCAGTGGCGGCTCGTGCTTAGGTTCACTGGTTCAGTGAACCCCCAAGCAAATTGCGGTAATAAAATAATATTTTAACAACTATAAATATTTAGTTCTTGGTTTCATAAATCTAACAATATAGTGTGAAAAGTTGTTAAAATACGACAGAGAGTTACAACGCGCAGCTCTACTACATCGTTTTCAGCTGCCTGGTTCAATCGAAAGAATGAACCTCCTGGCCTAGGCGAGGGGGTACAGGGGAACAGCGGGGGAATAGCGTTTCTAGCATTGCTTTTCGCTGCACGCTAAATGCAGCGACTCCCGACTCCTTCCGAAGATAGCCGAAGCTGCAGTTCACATCTAACTTTGTTATGGTGTGTGTAGTTGGTTTGTTTACTT
The DNA here is from genome assembly GCA_018207615.1 of Philaenus spumarius. Classification (NCBI taxonomy): domain Eukaryota; kingdom Metazoa; phylum Arthropoda; class Insecta; order Hemiptera; family Aphrophoridae; genus Philaenus; species Philaenus spumarius. The sequence goes on along the minus strand of JAGFPH010000279.1, from coordinate 43,143 downwards.
CTTTGATTTATAGGTTATGTCAATTATGCATTCTATGAAGTTCATGGATTAAGTTTGTGTTAGTGTGGGCATATTTTTATTATTGATAAATAATATTATTGCAGTTCAGTGTTGTTATTAGCGTTGTGTTAAGGAGAATGAACATCTTTACATCTTTTCTAAGGGTAACTTTTCTTCTTTACCTCTTGGGAAAAGAGTGCTATTAAAGTGTGCAGGTCACTTCATTATTATTATTAAAGTGTTACTTCATTATTTAATTTATGAGTCACTTTATGAACTAAAAACTTAATTAAACTAATGAATAAAGTAAAGGCTACTATGTAAGACAACATTGTTCTCAATTTTCCATTTATAATAATTAATATGTATATGGTACTCAAATCTATCATGAAAAGTGTAACCCGATTTATCTCATTGCATGTTCAGAAATTTGCAGGAACCTACGGGGAATCTATGGGGAATAGATTTGAACCCCCAAGGTAATAATTCACCAGCCGCCACTGCCTAAACCATGAGGTCCTCTGTGCCCCATGTCCAGGCAGTAGTTCACATCAAACCCGCCCTTTTTGCAAACCGAAGAAGTCCGTGGGGGCCTTCCTCTCGTATGTGACTGGTGTCAGGGTATCCTTGTCCCAGATATTTCTGCCTCATTGATGCGAGGGCATCACATTCGCATAGAATGTGAAAAGAAGTTTCCTCCTTCTCTCCACACCTTCGACATAATGGGTTGTTCTCCAGCCCCATTAGGTGGAGGTGCCTCCTCAGAGAGTTGTGTCCCGTCAGTAGACCGACCAACAACCTCACTTCCGGCCTGCCAAGACCCAGTAGTGTTCTGCTTAGGCGTCCATCCAGGCCTTCAATGAAGTCGTGTGCCTGTCTCTGACCTCTTACCGTCTCTCTCCATCTACGTAAGTGTCCTGATTGAACATTTTTTCTTACACTTTCTTTCCCATAGCCTCTTGATATTCCTATCATTGGTTCTGGGCCCATCGGAGGAGTTCCTGCTCCTCTCTTAGCCAGTTTATCTGCTATTTCATTCCCTTCCACTCCTTCATGTCCAGGGACCCAAACAAGTCTCACCTGCCTACTGCTTGACAACTTATCCAGCAGTAATTGGCATTCCCAGACCAGTTTTGATGTTGTTTTTGTAGCTATAATGGCCTTTATAGCCGCCTGACTATCAGAACATATCGCAACATCTGTGCTCATGCTTCCTGATTCCAGTATTCGTTTTACGCATGCAAGTATTGCGTATACCTCCGTTTGGAAGACCGTAGAGTATAGTCCCAGCGACATAGAGTATCTTCCCTGGGTGTACGGTCCTTTATGCATGTACATTCCGGCTCCCGTACCTTTTTCTGTTTTAGACGTGTCCATGAACCAGATTTGTCCATTTCCAAGATCTACTTGTTTCCGTAGCCACTCTTCCCGAGCCGGAAAAATAGCCTCCAATCTGCTATTGAAATTATACTTAGAAGTCATGTAATCCGTACCGGCTTGCAGCTTCGGATCCCACTCCAGTATCTTGTTCAGACACTCACCGTGTCCATTTCTTGCAAGAGATGTTGACCAACTCCCTCCTGTGTTCAATCTCATTGCGGCCTTACTAGCCTCCCCCTGTACCATGAGGTCCAGAGGTGGGAGGTCCAGCAGGATTTCCATGGCCGCTGTGGGGGTCGTTCTCATGGCCCCTGTGTCCAAGGCAGGCCATCCGCTGTACTTTATTAAGTTCTCTTTTTGCCCATTCCTTCCTGGTAGCAGGCCACCAGACTAAAGAGGCAAAAGTTAGAGACGGTCTTATTATAGTAACATAGAGCCAGTTCATCATCTGGGGCCGAAGCCCCCATGCGGTTCCAATCGCTCTTCTGCATGCCCAGAAAGCATTACACGCTTTTGCTGCCTTCCTTCTTATGTGTTCACTCCAGATCAGCTTTGTGTCTAGGGTGACACCTAAGTATTTAGTTGTTTCGGAGCATGTAAGTCTTTGTCCCAGTAGACTGGGCATGTACAGACCATCCGTCCGACGTTTCCTAGTAAAGAGAATGAGATCTGTTTTCCCTTTGTTTACAGCTAGACCCATTCTCTCACACCAGCGTTCCAACCATTTGAGTGAGCTTTGGACGATGTCAGATACAGTCCCTGGGAATTTGCCTATTCCCAGAATGCATATGTCGTCCACATAACCTTGGGTATAAACTCCTCTCTCATTTAGTCCCACAAGCAGATCATCCACTACCATAGACCATAAAAGAGGTGAAAGAACTCCCCCTTGGGGGCATCCACGCGCGACCTCAATTCTAATTTCACTACTGTTTAATTGTGAGATCGCCATTCTATTTTCGAGATAAACTTTTATCCAGCGGGTGATAGTGTGTTCTACCCCCTGCTTGATTAATGCGTCTGTCATGGATTTGAAGGAGGTATTGTTAAACGCCCCTTCGATGTCCACAAAAATTCCCATCGCAAGTTCTTTCTGCTCCAGCACCTTTTCCACCCTGGCTACCAGCTGGCTGTTTCGACAGATTTGCCTGCAATGTATGCATGTTGATTTTTATGAAAAGGATTTGCAGCCACTGCTCCATCCCTTATGTATCTATCTATCAGTCTTTCCAACGTTTTAAGTAGGAATGATGTTAAACTAATAGGTCGAAAGTCTTTTGGATTACTATAAGTTCCTTTCCCTGGTTTAGGGATGTAAACTACTTTCGCTAATCTCCATGACCTAGGTATGTGTCCTAGAGCAAGAGATGCCCTGAATACTTTTATTAGCCATGGCACCAGCTTATCTCCGCCCCTCTGAAGAAGAGCTGGGAATATTCCATCTGGTCCTGCACTTTTAAAAGGGTCAAAGGACTTTATTGCCCATTTGACCCTGTTGCCAGTTATTATCTTCTTTGCCATTTCCCAGTCAGCCTTCCCTGTCACATCCAGGATGTTTTATTCCCGCAATGTCACAGTTTCAGCGGATCCTGGGAAGTGTGTTGTTGATAGATACCTCAGGGTATCTTCTTCCGTTTCCGTCATTTCCCCTGATGGAAGCTTGAGGGGACCGAATCTTCCTACCGGGTCTCTGACAAGTACTTTTTGAAGTCTTGAGAGTTCGGAGATGGTCTCAATGCCATTGCAAAAGGTCCTCCAAGAGGATCTAGATGCCCTCCGAACTTCTCGTCTATAATTACGTTGCCTTTGCCTAAACTCCTCCCAGTCTCCAGGGTTATCAGACCGCTTGGCTTTGTTAAAGCTTTGGCGAGTCTGCCTACGATGGGATTCCAGGGTCTGGTTCCACCGCAGTCCCCGAACCTGGGGTTGAGCTTTGAGCATGCAACAATTCCTCTCATAAGAGTTTGTTAAAGCTTCCTGTAGATGGCCTACAGTTAGCTCAAGGTCTACATGATTGTGAATGGTCTGGATAGGACCATCATTTAACTTTGTCTCTAGGCTTTCTTTAAAGTAATCCCAATCCGTCTGTCTTGGGTTCCTGATAAGCCTGCTCTCTGTCTCAGCCCCGCACAGTTTAAACTGAATGCGCCTGTGATCAGAGAGTGTTGGTTCCGTAGAAACTTGCCACCCATTCACTCTTCCAAAGAGCGTGGAGGAGCAAAGCGTTATGTCTATGACCTCCTTCCTTAGCCTATTTTGGAAGGTATGGTCATTCCCAGTATTTAGAACCATAAGATTTGTAAGTATTGGTAAGTAAACACCAATACTTGGAACACCAATACACAATGTCTTTAACATCAGCATCAACAAAATAATTATAATAATATATTATAAAATAAATTTTAAATAAATCCATAATAAATGAATCTACAGAAACAGGCCAGACTAGCTTTGTGAGTAAGATTATTTCAACAGGAAGTTACAACGGATGTACCAGCTTAAATTACTTAAGACATAAATACACTGCTTTGCGTTATTCTGTGTGAATCAATGAGTGCTGACACGCGATAAATACTGCCAAATCTGTAAAACTGGAAAGCCAATCAAAACAATATAAAATTTAAACAGTCCAATCAAAAACAAATTAGAATGCGTGAAACTGTGTGGTGGGGAAATTTTGAAGAGAACACGAGGTCTGTCATCAACTAAAATTCAATCAATCAACACCTAGACCAAACCTTTCGAGATGCATCATTTTTATTTTACATAAATTATTTAATAAAGTAACTTCATCATTAGTAACCAAAGATAAATCATTCAAGTAATAAAGTATTTTTTATAATCACTAAACAAAGTTTTCAATCAAGTTACATACATTAAATGGATCCAGGAACCATCAAAACCAAGGAATAAAGTGCAGTAGTGAAGTGTAACATAAAATTAATAAAAGTCAATAAGGGAGTTTATAAAAGTGCAAAGTGTATGAGAGTGGGAGAGAACAAAAAATTATGTAAGTAGATATAATATTTCATTACATTGTAAAGACAGATCTCGAGAGTTAAAATTAAATAACACACGAAATCATATCCAGAGTATTGTGTATCAGAAGTAAGATTAAAATAAATCAAAATAAATAAATAATCATTTATTAATAAATAATTGTATTGGGACTGGTTATTAGGATTAACTGAAGAGAGGGTTGAGCAGCAGTTAATCACCTCATAAGTTAAAACACCTCATAAGTAATCGAAATCAGTCACCAAAGCAACTTAATATCTTTCAAATAAATCTATAAATAATATAATACATTTTGTAAGTATCTATAAATGATATAATACATTTTGTAATATTAGATTTTATTATGTACTAGTAATTAGAAGAAATTTAAGATTCAATCATTAAAATTAAGACACATAGGTTTGAAATTTAGGAGAGCGGGAAATCAACTTACTAGCACCGCCCTCCTTAGACGAATGTAAACTTTTACTTTATTACTTTCAAAATATAAATTGAGTAAAAATTAATTGTATCACATTTACATCTAACTATTTTGTGAAAGATAATCATTGTAGGAATTATTTTCAGAAATTTCAGAATATATTTAATAATTTTATGAAAAGGTCTCTGTACTTATTTCTACCCAGTTCTTTGGAGTACGTCTCATGCCAAGCTAAAATTTGATCCGTAAGAAGGATCTGGTGGAGCCCCCAAAACTTTCAAAGTGACTTTACAAAACCTTACATAACTTCACAGTAGTCTTAATTAAAATACAAAACCTTACATGATAAAGAGTCACCCATTCATAAGTCTTACAGTATGTGCCAGTTCCTGGTACCGTTTATTTTATCAGTTTCCATATATGTAGGCCTAGGCCTATTCCTTTCCTTTTACTTTCTCACTATACTATAGTATAGAGAAAGTATAGTGATCGCAAAAAAAATCGATGTTGAGATTTTTGTGGAAATATCCGTTTTGGGACCCCCTGAGTCCAAAAAAGTGGTTTTTACAAAATGTCTGTATGTATACAAAGCTAGAGAGAATAGAATAGAACATATCGTCGGCTGGCTAACAAATGCTGCTATGTCTTTGAAGATTAATTGTTCAGGAGAGTGAAAAGTTTGTTTACTTAATGTTATACCAAAACATTAACATAACTTAGCATGAAATTGATAGTTGAGCATCTATATATCATTATTAATGCCAAAAATCTAATAAATAATATTTAAATCTAAAATTTTTTAAAGAATTTAGACTTAGCAGGTTTTGACGAGGTATATTCTATAGACATAGCAGGGTTTTATGAACAAGTAATGAAATCTATTTTTCTGTAATGGGAAGGTAGTTAAATAACAACTCTATTATGTTACAATTATTATTTTTATTCACAAAACAATATAACTAAAAATTACAATTATTTAGAGTAAAAATTCTGAAATTCAAATTAAGTTTTTACAAGTTATGTAAGTTTTTTTATAAGTTATAAGTTATTTATTTTTTAAATTGAATAAATACTGTACCTATTCCCGACCTATATTACTTGCACTATCTAATCTTGTCTTATGAAATACATTTTTAACTACTACAATATCTCATAAAAAATAGTCCTTAATACTGTACTGTATTATAAAATGTACGTTAGCAAAATAAAAATAGGTGATAGCCCAATTAATAAAATATGAATTTCATTGTATTATTCGTAAATCAAATTGTCATAAAATGAATGGTAGTCATTGGGAATAAATGACTTGAGCTGCTGAAGATGATCGTATTTCTGTTTTTTTATTTTCCTTGGCTGCAAAAATAATAGTTTTACAGATTGGACTAATTTATCCGTTGATTTTCTTAAGCGCCTCGGAATAGGCTTCCAATTGTCATTGTATTTGATTTTGTAATAAAGTCCATCATGGCTGTACTTCAAACCTCGGATGTCCGTTACAGTTGGATCCCCAACACCATGGCCAGGCCGAATGGATGATGTGTACTGTATTCCTGAATAGTCTTGGAAAAACTTGTGGTCAAGATAATAAACTTTATATGGTTCAGGATTTCCTCTAGCACACTTGCAGATATCTGTGTACTGAGCAGGGGTATAGATGTCTGTCAACAGCTTTCTCTCAATGCAAGAATGCATGCTATCACACTCCATCTGAGTATGTCCTTTCTCAAGATATTTCTGGATTATTGTGATGTTCAATAATTGGCTAAGATGAAGCAGAACATTTGCCAATGTTGTATTTCGATTTTGATAAGTGCAACCATCGCTGTACATTACAGTTTCTCCTGATTTAATAAATGTGTTTTTTGAAATAAAGTCGCAAATGATGGACGCAAATTAATTTGATGTTATACCACTTTCGGCTTCATGCCAAATATAGCAGAAACCTCCCTTTGTTTTATTATTATAAAATGTGAAGTTGTGAACACAAAGCTTTAGTTTATAATAAAGAGCAGAAACCTTTATAGGCTTGGTGCTAGTAGTACTTTTTCCAAGTCCATAGTAAATACATGAACCCCATCAGAACTTGAATTAGTATCTTTCTTTTTTGCTTACCTTGCATCCTCTTTATTTTTAATGTGATTTTTGTAAGTATCCTCGGTTATGTTACCATTTCTATAACTGCAACAAAGATCACATTGGTCCTTTTTTGGGAGGTAAACATCATACCTTAGCTTTACCATAATTTCTGAGAACGGTTTGTAGCTTAATGGTTTTTTCATTTCCAACTTGCACGTTTCTTCATAATGTTTAAACAATTCAGATTTAGGATTCCAAAGTGTTTCAAAGTAAAATTTACCAGTGTTCTGTCGGCAGTAGTGGGATTCCATTTTTGGCAGGATTCTTAAAAATTCTTCCAAATGATTCCTTTATTCAACAAGTTTAAGGTCTGATACATGACGACTTCTTTTGGATTTAGTAGGCTTGAAGGTTGTATCATCCACTTCGACATTATCATCAGAGTCAGTATCTGAATTGGTTTGATTAGTTGGCATATTATTATTTTTTTGAATCCATGATAACATCGACCACCTACCTAATCCTAAAGTGTTGAGAAACATTGTTCGGCACACTCTTATTCTAATATTATTTACCTTTAAATTGAAGTTATAGGTAAATGTCCTGCGGGAAACTTCATTCTTTTTATTTTTTTATCTTTTGCTACCATAACATCTACTAAACCAACAACATACATTTTCTTTTCATTCCAATCAAGTTTTCTCCAAAAGTGTTTAAAAATATTTTTTCTTTCAGCTTCTACCACCATTCTACATTTCAATTTTGTATTTCCTGCACTCATTTTACATTCACATGGATGTTTCATCTTTTTTGGTTCCTTTTGTTGACTATATTCGTATATTCCCGAGACAGGATTTTTTTCATACCTTTATACGCACGTCCTCTCTCTCGTTTACTTTTTTGAATATCTCTATTCCAAGACCATGGTTTTCTTGAAAGACGATTTTCGACGTTATGTAAGATGGGGTCGACGTTATGATTTTCAACTCCGCTTGCATCTTGGTCACATTTTTCATTCATTCTTTCTTCTGTCTCATCCATAACCATCTCCTCTACGTCATTTGATGAGACGTTATTGGAAGCACATTGTTGTTCTTTGTCACATTCTTTGTTCATGTTTTCTTCTGTCTCCTCCATAACCGACTTCTCTGCATCTTTTGATGAGACGTTATTAGAAGTACATTGGTGTTCTATGTTATCTTCCACTATAGCGTTTAAGCAATTCGTAATGGCAATGTCTGTAACAAATTGAGCCTCTACACGGTTTCGTTCTTACCTAACAGATTTGGAGATGACAAATCTATGTAATTATCATCAACACAAAATGGTGATAACAAAGTATCATCGCGGTTTTCATTATGGCCAACAATTGCATAATTGTGTTCGAATTTATTGTTAGAACTATTCACTATTTCAGAATCACGAAGACTCGTTTTTAAGTTTATGTCCATTCCATTTTCTTTTGAATGATTAAAATCAATGTAATTCAATGTATCGGCATCTAAGGTGGCAAGTTGAGAGGTATGATTAGTTAAAGTAATTATTCCTTCTGAAAAAGAGTCACTTCGAGAAGTTGTAGCAGCTTGGCAAACTGGTAGAATAGCTAAATCTAAATCCACACTGTTTTCTATTGGTAGTTTACATGTTTCTTGTAAAGCTAACATTTCTCGTGCTTTTTCTACTAATCTTTTACTTCTGTCACTAACGTTAATTGATTTATCCATTCTGAAAGGAAATAAAAATCAAACTTTAGGCAATTTTAAAATTGTCTAAGTAGAATAGAACAATGGTAAAAACCTGCTATGTCTTCAGTAGAATCGATGAAGATTTTGATACAAAACCTGCTAAATCTAAAATTGCAATTATTTAGCTTTCTCTAAAAGAAGTCACATTACATTGAGGTTTATTTATTTAGTTATTTGCCGAAAGTCCAATACTATTTTACAGATATATCATTAACATATTATGTCAGCAACAATAAGTCTAAAGGTTATGAAATTGAATGATAAAGTTTAGTTGCACAGACAAATCTATTAGTCAAAACCTGCTAAGTCATATAAAATGAACTAACACAAAACCTGCTATATCTAACCAGACATTTAAAAGTATTAATTTACATTAAAAACTAAATAAACAAGTAAAATACCTTTTGAATTGTTTTTATTATGAATAGCAGAAGCATCAGTAAGTGTTAAATAAGTAGTTGACGTGATAAGATTTATAGAAACTAACAACAATCACCACTAGGAAATAGCTTATACACAAACAACCAGACATAGCAGCATTTCCATCCTCTTGGGAGAGGTTAGACTTAGCAGCTTTTTGAATTGACCACCAGAATGCGCTGATGTCAGCAAAGAGATTGAAAATGTTATAGAGTTGAAGGGAAAAGAGAACAGAATTGCTGGATGCAAAAATCTCATTTTCAGTGAATTTCAGACTTAGCAGGTTTTGTCAGCCAGCCGACGATATGCTTTATTAATGTTAACTTATTTCAGGAACATAGATTTTTAACATATTTTTTAACAATGGCTATACGGCCGTCTGTTAGGTTGACATTTTTAACTTGCATTGCTACATGTATATACAAACACACAAATATATAAAAATACCATTAAGTAAACATCTCTTAATCTTATAACACTATTCAAATGAGGCCTATACATATACACATTCACACAATTATAAAGAAACAAAATAAACAATTTATCAAATTAATATTGTCAAAATACCATTGAGTAAACAAACATCCCTTATTCTTAGAACACTAGACTCAAACTCTATTAAAATTATATGTATACACATTCACACAATTAATTATAAGAAACAAAATTTAAACAATTCATCAAGTTAATAATTTTGATGGTCTATTTTTGTGTCGTTGTGTTGTCATTCATACATCTAATAACAAAATTAACAATTTTATCCAATAACAAAATAAACATTAAGAAAAATTAAACTCTTGTATAAGACTCCATCTGTACCGCCATGCATTTTCAAAGCTAGAGAGAAAACTATTCGATCAATTTCAAAAAAATTTGCACCAGACATGTCAAGTAGGCCTGTATAGATGCACGAAAAAGGATTTTGAAATTTTTTGAAAAACAACTCCCTTTTTGGCCAAAAAACCTCCAAAATATCAGTTATTATTTTTTTTATAAAAAAACGGAACTAACGATTTTGATAAAATTTTGTTTATTTGTAGCCTTTAATGTGCCCTACCATATGCAAAAAACCGCATCTTTCTAAAAATTCTCATTTAGGTAATAATATAATAATAACTGATTTTTGGGGGTTTTTTGGCCATAAAGGGGGTTGTTTTTCAAAAATTTTCAAAACCTTTTTTCGTGCATCTATAAAAACCTAATTGACGTGTTTGGTACAAATTTGTTTGAAATCGATCGAATAGTTTTCTCTCTAGATAATAATAATAATATTTATTAGTTAATCTCCAACTTTAATAAAAAATCACCTCTCCTACCCCACCCTACAAGTCACAGTGAATCTGTTTAATAATTTAAATATGTTTGTGAGAAAGTATGTGCCAGTTCCTGGTACCGTTTATTATATTTATAATACAAAAGCAAAATTGACATAAAGTGTTTAAGCTGTGAAAATTTTAATATTACTGTACGTTATGAAAAATAAGAATGTTTGTGGAACAATCATGCTAATGCATACTAAATAAACGGTATCAGTTAACTGACACAAACTTTCTCCCAACTTACTGTAGTCAAAATAATATTGTTTTCAATCATTTTATTTATTATTTTTTAGAACAAAACAAAAAAATAATATTCTACTTACGTCAAAATCGTATAAAAAAATTATTGTCCAAGGCATTCGATCGCGCGACCTTTGAATTACTGGCCGTGATCGCTACCATGGTGCTACCCCGTGTGGCCGCCGCCGCGATGCTAGATTGACAACATAAACTTGTTTATTTTTAAACATTTCCCCATAATTATAAAACGCCGAAGTTTTGATAAAAGCGGGTGGTGTCATTTTGTTTGGCATCTTAAGCACTATAAATACTGAAAATTTGATCAAAATCGTTAGAGCCGTTTTTGAGAAATTTGCATTTTTGTCGTTTTTTATTGGTTTTTTGGGGTAAATTACCCTTAAAAATTAAAAATTCCAAAAAATGAAAAAAACGCCTGGAGATATTAGGGTTTAGTACCTACATACCAAATTTCATGAAAATCGGACCAATAGTGTCCTCTCTGGTCGTGTATACATACTGACAGACAGACATATCACTCTAAAAACACTTTTTTGGGTTCAGGGAGCACCAAACCAAAAAATTCCACTAAAAATATTTTTGGGTTCAGGGAGCACCAACACAGATAATTTCACTAAACCATTTTTTGGGGTTCTGGGAGCACCAAAACAGATAATTCAACTGAAAATTCAAATTCGAACATTTTTACGAAAACAATACTTTCTCCATATACTACGTATAGGGTGGAGAAAGTAAAAAACTAATGCCTGAAAACATGGGCGTAAATTTACTATACGACCCTCGGCTGATATTTTTACAGACGAAGACCGTGTTTTACACTCTACTAATAAATTTGGAATACAGGTAGATATACTGTGACTAAAGGCTATAAGTTAGAACTTCTGGCAATTTTATTTTATTCTTGCAATTTCTGTTGGTGTAGGGTCGTATAGTAAATTCGCGCTAAATTTTCTTTTGCAGTCTTTACTGGGGAATAATAAAATGCGGACGTCCACGAATGGATGCGCACATTCCATTGTCAATGACGTCATCATGACATTGACGTCATCGTGACGTCAATATCGTCCGCCGATTATTATTTTCGATGTCGGGCCACAATGGTAATTTGCAGATGTTAAACAAAAACTAATTTATTCATACAAAATAATATTTTTAACGTTCGTAATTAATAAAAACAAGCATTTTATATCCTATAAAGGCTTAGGCAGGTGATTAAAAATAGTTTTGAAGTAAAAAGTGAAGTTTAAAGAATGAACGGCGCGAAGTGACTGAGTGGACGATGTAATCTGCGAATGTTAAGAAAAAGCAAATTTATTTATTAAAAATTATATGTTTTATGTTCGAAGTTAATAAAGGCAAGCATTTTATATCTTATAAACGCTTGCGCAGGTAATTAAAAATAGTTTTGAAGTATAAAGTGATGTTTAAAGAATGAACGGCGAAAAGTGACTGAGTGGACAATGTAATCTGCGGATGCTAACAACAATTAAATTTATTAATTAAAAGTTATTTTTATTGTTCTTACTTAATAAAGGCAAGCATTTTATATAATAAAAACGCTTGCGCAGGTAATTAAAAATAGTTTTGAAGTAAAAAGTGATGTTCAAAGAATGAACGGCGAAAAGTGACTGAGTGGACAATGTAATCTGCGGATGTTAACAAAAAGCATATTTATAAATTAAAAATTATATTTTTAATGTTCTTAGTTAATAAAGGCAATCATTTCATATAATACAAACGCTTGCGCAGGTAATTAAAAATACTTTTGAAGTAAAAAGTGATGTTTAAAGAATGAACGGCGAAAAGTGACTGAGTGGACAATGTAATCTGCGGATGTTAACAAAAAGCATATTTATTAATTAAAAATTATATTTTGAAGCGTGAACTGAACGTGAAGCGAAGTAAATTCAAAATTCTTGTTTTTAAGAATCGGAGGACCCAAATCGCGAAGCGAAGTGAATTTGAAAACTTCGTTTTTTTTACATTGAAATTTAAAAACTTCGAATTTTGTGCTGACCAATGGACCGAAGCGAGTCGTAAAGCGAGTAGCGAAGCGAAGTAAATTCAAAATTCTTGTTTTTAAGAATCGGAGGACCCAAATCACGAAGCGAAGTGAATTTGAAAACTTTGTTTTTTACATTGAAATTAAAAAACTTCGAATTTTGTGCTGACCAATGGACCGAAGCGAGTCGTGAAGCGAGTAGCGAAGCGAAGTAAATTCAAAATTCTTGTTTTTAAGAATCGGAGGACCCAAGTCGCGAAGCGAAGTGGCGAGGCGAAGTGAATTTGAAAACTTCGTTTTTTTACATTGAAATAAAAAAACTTAAATTTTTAAACATCGGTGGACCGAAATGGCGAAGCGAAGTGAATTTGAAAACTTCTTTTTTTTACATTTAAATTAAATAACTTCGATTTTTAGTCATCGGTGGACCGAATCGCAATGCGAAGTAAATTAAAAATTCTTATTTTTAAGAAATCAGTAGACCGAAATCGCGAAGCGGAGTGATTTAAAAACCATCGTTTTATAACATTTAAATACATTATTGGATATTTATGATATAATAGTGATTATTTATTTAATATTTGATTATTTTATTTCATAAAAAAGTACATAAGGATACTTGTTGGATATAGTCAATCGATGTGTCGGTTGGAGCGAAGTTCAATAACGAACGCTTGCGCAAATCAATAATTCAATGAAAATTGTATTTTACAAAATCTTATTATGTATCTTCCTAAATGTTTGCGCAAGTAATTAGACATATATTTGTGGACTTTGTGGATGTAAAACCGATGTCGCGGCGTCGGGAATCGGGAACCGGTATGCAAGGTTTTAATTAATTAAATATGATGTCATTTTATTAGTAAATAAACATATACTAATAAAATAGTTTGTAAATACTCAAACACAAAGTAATTGTCTTCCTTTCCCGTTCCAAGCCCGAAGCGAAGCGAATACAGAGCGCTGTCAACGCGCACACGCAGCGCAGCTACCAGAGAGGTCAGAGTAATAAGAAGTATCGACTTTGTCCTGGTTCTAGCCGTTATTTTTATTTCAAAAGTGGTGATTGTGTACTTTAAAGTGACAAAATGTTTGACACGAAAAATATTATTTACGGTGTCGAACAGCATCCACCTCTATATGACGTTAAGTCAAAGAATTATATCAATAAACAATGGAAACATTAAGTGAAACTGTCCTGTTTATACACGATTTGAAAGCACTGGATCTGTATCCCACCGTCTAGCCTTTCTCATACACAATTCCTCATATTATGTTTCTATTATTTGTAATACACCTAGACAGTCTAACTGAATGGTGTCAATTTTGGAAGTGAGTGATGCGACATTGACAACGCCTCAAAAACGCGGTGTATAACACGGGACCCGCGTTACCAATGTCGCGCTTTCGACGTCTCGTAGAACTTGAGAATTTAACGCTCGGTTTTTCAGTGTTATCAACGCGGCGCTTTTACCGCACTTATACCATCAACTCATGAACCATACCGCCGGGACTCAAACATCACTGTTAAAAAATCATGATTGCGTAAGGTAGGGATCATATTTATCACGAATTTAATCATACATGTAATTTTTAATTGAATATCGACTATTTATTCAACATCGATTAGTTTAAAATAAAATCCAATTTATTAAAAAGACCTTCTGGGGAGGACAGGTCCCGTTCGTCCCCTCCCCTTCGGTGCGTCACTGTCTAAGAGTTCAAGAATAAACGATAACAGCTAAGTTAAAGATAATGACAGCAAGTACATAAGTACTGTAGTATTTACTGTGTTAGTGTAGGATGCACGGTTGAACAACCCAATTATTACACATAACTTAACTATTATCCTTCATCCGATTGTTTTGACATTTATACTATACGATAGGGAATCAAAAGAGCTACAAGAAAATCGAAAAAAACGATTTTGAGTAATTTAGGTTTGAAATTTTCAAACAGCCGCCATTTTGAAACTCAAGATTGGATTTAATCGCTTATTTTCTTGAGATATATCATTGTTACGTTTAACTTCATGCCAAGTTTGAACTCAATCAGTCAAACCATTCTCTATATAAGAATTATTTTGTACAAAAAACAAAATTGCGGGTATCTAGAAAACGAAGCGTTTTCGGGTCTGTGTTATTTATATGAACTTTTTTCTTATTTGGACCCATAGAACTATTCCCCGAAATTCGACACTTTACTTATGGGACACTATGTATATGCAATAGTTATGGCACCAGTTAGGCCTATATGAAATATAGAATACAACAATGAAATAAAGAATACGAAGTAATAAGAGTAATTTTAAAATAAAAAGTCAGGGGGGATGCTCAAACGTTTTAAAGGGAAAAATAACAACGGAGTAATTATTTTGTTCAGGGACAGGACAAGTCTTTAAAAAAATGTAGAGGGTGAAAGACTAACCCTGGCTGTAAATGTATTGTAATGCGCATGCGTGAAAATGTAAACATAAATATTCTTTCTTCCTAGTTACAATATCTCTCTCAGCGCGCTCCCTCTATCTCTCTCTCTCTCTCTCCCTCTCTCTCTCTCTCTCCTCTCCTTTGACGACTTGCTTGCTTATATCGCCATCTCAATATTATTTTGCACCGAAGACCGAACACTCTGAACACTCAGTTTTAGTTTTTAGTAGGCCTACATCTCGATATTTACAAGAGCCTTGAGCCCGCAATCTTCCACTGGTGTTTGCTTTGTAACAACTTACCCTATCCTATTTGCAATTTATATTGATATCAAAGTTAAATAACTAATATAATTTTTAAAACGAGCATTTTCTTACCTTGAATACTGACTGTGATTTTAATGTAATGCAATCAATAACAGAAAAGTGAAAATATTAAGAATGTTGTACCGAAAAAATATAAGTACAAAGTTCTGATATAAATGTTTAATGTATAATTTAATGGCGACAAAGGTTATCTTTAAATATCTAAACACGGGTTACAATAATAAGAATACAACATGATTACTAACAAATATTAAATTATAAAAAGATACTGTAACATTACTTTACATTATTATCTCCACATAGTAGCTATAAAATAAAGCTACCTGAAAACGTTTTACTGTTCTTTCGAGTAATTTCAAAAACTAGTGAACCAATTTTAATCCTGTTTTTACCACTAACTGTATAAATTAATAGTTTCTTTGAAAATTATGTGTAATAATGCGATCATAGTCTGTATGTAACCTATGTATCTTTTTCTTCTTTGAAAATTACATGCTGATGTAAGTGACCTAATTGCACAGCAATATAACACATAATATTTAAAATCGGGACATATCACAATTATTGTAATCGTCTTTATTCTAATATCTGCTTAGTTACAAAAAATAATACAAATAAAAATTACGATATAGAGAACGAAGCGATGAGAAGTAAATTAAAAATTCTTGTTTTTAAGAAATCGCGAATTAGCGAAGGGAATTTGAAAACTTCGTTTTTTACATTTAAATTAAAAATTTTTAATTTAAGTATTTTATTAATTTAAATTATATTTTAAAATGGAATATTGAATAAATAGATGCTATAGGACAAAGTAAATGGAAAATTTACTAATAAATAATTTATAAATAGTTAAATACGTACGAATCGTTCTCTATGACCAAACAAAGTACAAAGCGAAGCAGACTAATAAAATGCGGATTTTTATTCTACAATCTGTTAAAAATTTGAAATTATTCAATTTATATTTTTAACGATCTTTATATATAAAGACATGTATGTCGTATCCTATACAGAAAGGGTTGTGCGCGTAATTATATGTATATAAATATAGTTATTTTATATAGAATCGATGGGTCGGATGTAGCTACGTTGAAACGCGAACTGTTGCTCTTGTAGTTTTAAGTTATCAATTTATTCAGACATATGTTATGTAACTCTAAAAACTTGCGCATGTAGTTAAAACTATAACTGTAGACTTTGTAGATGTATGGATGGATGGATAGATTGTGCTCTATTCACATTCCATTGTCGTCATCATGACGTCATTATTGTCCGCAGATTATCATTCCCGGTGTATGGCCACAATGGTAATTTACGGATGTTAACAGAAAGCAAATATATTCATTAAAAAATATATTTTAAATTTTCGTAGTTAATAAAGGCAAGCATTTTATTAACAAGCATCACAGTTTCTCCAAAACAACGAGGTCTGCAAACATAAAATTTGGCACTAATACTCTGTATAGGCTTTAGACGCGCAATAAGGAAGGGTTTCCGAAAATTAGAAATTTTAGGGGGTTTTGGTGGGTCAAAGTTACTAAATCACGATTTCTCAAAACCTACCGAACGGATTGGAATGAAATTTGGTATGTAGCTTCCTCTAGGGGGGCAATAGGTGCTCGCTAAGAAAGTTTTTCAAAAAATTTGAAATGGTAGGGGAGGTTTGGGGGGTCAAAGTTACTACAAAAAAAACATCGAACGGATTGGAATGAAATGTATTATGTAGCTTCCTCTAGGGCCTAGGTACTTGCTAAGAAGGTGTTTTAAAAAATTCGAAATTTTAGGGGAGTCTTTGGGGGGTCAAAGTTACTAAAAATCCCCATAAGAAATACATAGTGTAATATAATTATTTATTCATATAATATATTTTTTGTTAATATAGATTTAACTTTGATTTGTCTATCCGTGCAAAGCCTGGTCAGGCCAGCTAGTATTATATAAAAGCTTGGACAGGTAATTAAAAGTGCACTTACAGACTTTGTAGATGTAGACGCGAATAAAGCAAGTTCAATCGCGAACTCTTGTGCTAGT
>JAGFPH010000279.1:0-22096 GCA_018207615.1 Philaenus spumarius | reverse complement strand
AATAAGACTGTTAACTACCTCAGTAATCTCTAATAGTTTAAGACTGATGAATAGCTTCAAATAAGACTGCTAAAAAAAACTACGTCAGTAATCTCTAATAGAGAATTTTACAAGTTATTGTTTTGTCTAGGCGTAAGTTTAATTCAGTAATTAACTTTATACCTAAAGGTCAGTGATTGTAGTCAATTATCATATGTTTTTTCAAAGTATATTGTTTAGAATTTAATAACTTAATACCGTAAAAAAGTAAGCTAAATTTTTTATAGTATTACTTTTACAAGCTATCGTTTTTGATGAGTCAACATCAATATTACTTTATTTTATAATCATTGTATACAATAACTTTAGTTATTAAAGTAATAAAATGTTCTAAAGTAACAAATGATTTTATTTCAAATAATACCGCCTAAGTAAAAAGTCATCTAATAAGTTTAAGGTTAATACCGCTTAAGTGGAAGGTTTAATACCGCCTATCTACAAAATTAGAAAAAATACATGGCAATACCGGCTAAGTGCACTATATTATTATAGTATTTCAAGAATACATCCAAAATTGTGCCAGATGTTAAAAAGGGGGTTTCATTGAACACCAAACCGGATTTGTAAAAAGAATGTTACTGGTAAGGAATTGGCACAGTTTTTTGTGATTGCTGTAAAGTTTCTCGATTGCGACATTGGCGGTATTGTTCCTTCACCGACGATTTGTAGAATTTGTGGATGTAAAACCGATGTGACGTTAACAGCGAAGTCGGCTAGCGGTAACTAGTAAGTAAGGTATTTTATTAATTTAAATCATATTTTTAATGTTCGTAGTTAATAAAGGCAAGCATTTTATATGATATAAAGGCTTGGACAAGTAATTAAAAGTGCATTTACAGACTTTGTAGATGTAGACGCTAATAAAGCAAGTTCAATCGCAAACTCTTGTGCTAGTAATTATTCTTTAACAATTTTATTTTTTAAATTCTCAATTTCAGTAATAGTTTATTTAATGAACCTGTATACAAATCACGCAATGTGCAATGGAATTATAAATTTAATATATTACACTTTAGTTTCGTCCGAATTGTCTTACAGCCCGGCAAATCGTCTGAACATTCCCGTGCTGTATTACAAAAAACGGAGTACTTATCCTTCCCACCACAGAAAGGAAAACAATTCACTCAAGAATAAACGAAGTATATTTTAGAGTCATTTATATTACAATAGTAAGTCCCAATGGACATTATCAATATAATACAAATTATCTAATTGGCTTCCACATTCTTATAATGTATTGTAGTGTAATTAGGGAAGGACCACCACCAACTACGATGCTTTAAAAGTGATTAATTTTTCATTCATACAATTATATTTTTAGTATATACACATTATTTCTAACATGCTATTATAAATTACCTACGTTATTAATTACAATTTTAATGACGCCATAGAGATTACCCAACACATCCAGATGTTTAAGGTAACTTTAATAAGATATACTGTATGTAAACCCTAAACAAATATATTTAATAAAATCAAAACATAAATCACATAAGATTAAGAGAAGCATAAACATGATATTTCATTTGAATTTCTTTAAAACTTGGCTATACACATTACATAATTACTACCATGCAAATAATTTACCCACAAAACTTGACAATAAACTTATGAGAATTTATTGAGTTACAAAATATATATGTACAGCAAACTGAAATTCAACCATAACACCATTCAAATTAGTGATTAACTATACACAGGATAATTTCACAAATGTTACTCCCTACTGCACAAATCTATTGAAAAAGTCATCCGAACACAGGAAGACTCCCTACTGCACAAATCTATTGAAAAAGTCATCCGAACACAGGATGACTACATACTACACAAATCTATTGAAAGAAGACAAACCTATAAAAAATTAAGCAAACAAAATACAAATTATGATGTAGCTAATGTTTGTCCTAATATCCTTCTAAAGCACATCTTTTAAATATGTATATTCCAGGTACGCTTGATACGTTTATTTCTTCACATGTAGAGTGTACCCAATGACAACAAGCTTCACACAATATCATGTTACCACCTTTTTGTAAGCATTTCTCTTTGTATGCACAGTTTGACTTTTCATCCCAATAGTTATCTATGATTGTTGACAAAAACTGTAATGTATCTTGTTTTGTACTCGGAGACTCATGACGAATGAGTGGCAGAATATCTTTTAAATGCCTCTTTTCATTATCGAGGTTTAAATTCTTAATTTTTACTTCTTTTGTAAGTGGTTTTGTTTTTTTCTCATGTAATTTATCAGCCTTTCTTTTACCAGTGCCCTATAAAAATCAAGGCTATTCTCCCTAATGTACTGTTGTAAACATTCTGTATTTCTTTTGATTATTGTTTCTGCAAATAAACAACTGAATACTCCACAATCTGTTGAATTTCTTTGCCTTGGGATATCGTTTGGGTAATAGATTTTCCATTTTTGTAGCTCAAACTTTAACCCTCTGACTTTTAAAGCAGTTGCATACAGGTCCAAAAAGAAGGTAGTACATTCTGTGGAAGAGCTGGAAAGGCTGTCTAAATAAATAATGCATTTCAACTTCCTAATGGCAACAATCAGTCTACAATGATCATCACATACAATTGGCATGATCACAATATCAGCTTCAGTAACCTTGTTGGAAATGAAATACACAAGGCCATTTTTAAAAACAGATGTCATGTTTAAGTTGCTCAAAACGAATGCCTCTCCAGTGAAGACATTTACTGACATAGCCTCGTTGTAATTTTTCTCTGACAAATATAAAACTCTAAGATACACTTCTATTATAGTGTCACTCAGCCAAGCATCAACACCATGGTCAGAATTTAAGTCCAAACATTCTAGATCTTTTGGGTATATGGGAATACCATCAACAGACATTGGCTTATTATTTCTGAAATCTTCATCAAAGTTTGGATATATTTCTGATTTGCTAATTTCTGGAGTTGATGTAGGTAATAGTCTGAATTCATTTTCATTGTAAGTTGTGTTATCCACATCAATTTTTGATTTTTCTATTGGTGTGTCTGTATCTCTGTCTACAGTATGTGATACTTCAAACTCAATGTGAGCAAACTTCTTCTTTATTAATCCTTTTTTTTGATACTGTGGGTATTAAAAAGGTATTTTCAATTCCTTTACCATGTACAAAAGAGTCATCTGCAGCTTTTACCAGGGTCACAATCTCTTCAGGTTGTTTCCTTCCCAATTGGCGACTAGTGACTCTACGCTTCATCAGTTTAGTTAATTTTACTTTTTTACTTTTCCCTTCCAATTTTCCAATTGATAATTTTGCAGCTGAAATGTGCGTACAGTTTCTTCTTGCCTTGCAAGTACATTGTTCCTCGGGAAATAGTCTGACCATATAGTCTGATGTAAGACCAGACACAATAAATACTTGTTTTTTACTTACTAATTCCACATTTCCCTCCAACACTAGCATTTTTGCTAAACCTAATGGGGTTACATCTGTAAAGTCCTTTTCAGGGATCTGTGGGAACTCCCAATCCAAAAGTATATTTGGCAGTTTATCTAGTGGGAGATGTGTCTGTGGCAGAAGAACATCAGAAGGATCTTTTCTCAAATTTTGGAATGGGGGGGCTAATACGTAGTTTCCTAAATTGCAGTTGGCTTTAATAATCTCTCGTTGATAATGTAGATCTAAATGGTAGAGACATAGAACTAAGGTTTGTGCTGGCAATTCTTTTTTACCAGTACATCTCTTCAATACAGCATCTACTTCTTCTGCTGCATTTATCGTAATGCCTCTTCCTTTTATGTATATGTTACATTTCTCTAATTCTCCCTTACTGGATTTCAAAGCATCTTCATACACATCTTTTTTAAAATACAAATCAAAATCTTTGCTCCAATTTTGTGACATTTTTTGGTATATCTGTTTGAATTCTTCTTTTGATCCACTTTCAAGCAAATTCCAAACATGTGAAACATACACACTTATCTCTTCGCCAGTAACATCAGGTCGTTTTCTCAACCAGTTTTTAATGTCCTGCTGTATATGGTTCTAACAAAAGAAATGCTGACTTTTATCTAACTTTTCTCGTACATTCAACACAATTGCCTGCTCTCTGTCAGTTATAATCGTTACACCATTGATTAATGGGCATATTTCTTTTGCCCATGTGAAAAATGATGAGTGAACTTCACTCTTTCTCTCATGATGTATCATGCACATAAGAGGAATAATAGGATGAACCCCATCTTTATTTTCAACTATAGGGTTTTTGTACGAAAGTACTGAAACGTAAAAATCTCCTAAATTGAATGTGGTGTCATAAAACATATGACAACCTTCTTCTTTTGAAGCCATTTTAAATAGTTTGATAGATTCACTTGATACGAGCATCGAACAGAATATAGGAATTAATTCCAGCTTATTAACAAAATTCCTTAATTCTTCCCCCAACATATAAATACCAATAATGTCATCGGTATTTATCAATCTTTTCCTCCTTTCATTTGCAATTGTGTTGCGAACCTGTGTTCCATCTCTTGGAAGTAAAACTGGTGCCCTTGCGGGTTCAACATTTGAAATGGCTAAATTTCTATAAGCTTCACTGGGGTTTAGTTTTACCTGTAATCGTTGATGATCAATTTGGGACTTTGCTGTTGTTACAAACTTAATTTCCGTATGTTTTTTTCTATTTCCATGTGGTTGTGACACTATACCCTCTGTGCTTCCCACGTAGTGAATAAGAACACAATCATTATTTTCAATGAGACTGAATGCTCTCTTGAAAAAACCTTCTCCACCAAAAGTTCTAAAGTATCTACAAACCATTACTGGTGATGAAGGTGGTATCCGCCTTACACCAGTACATCTCCAAGGATACTGATCTGCCCTCCAGTCTTGGGTACATTTATCATTCTTATATACATAGATATCACCTGCATCTGGTTTAACTAGTGGTTTGTTTAAACATCTTTCCAAATCTACAGATTTTAAAATTTTGAAATAATTTGCTGTTGTAAGCCAAGTTGAGGATGACGTATAAACCCCTTTCTTTTCTTTCTGAGGTTCCTTTTTCTTCCCAAAATTTCCTGTTGTAAACATAGGCTTAGTAAAATGATTTTGACTCTCTACCATGTCATACTCCTCGACTTGACATATGTCATTTCCTGGAACGATATTTCTTACATTTTCCGATTTTACCCCAACTATGCAGGATTCAGATCTAGCAATGTAATGAATTAAAACATAACCATCTCCCTCTTTGAAATCGATACTAAATAGTTCCATTTTAAAAAAGTTTGGATCATCTACCCTTCTGTATACAGAACATTCAACTCGTATGCCTTTAGGAAACTCCTGTTCATTTCTCTTACCCCAATCAAAACCATCATTATACCAACAATTTTGTAAAGTTTGTTTGCTGTACATATATATTTCACCTGCTTTAGGAAGGATCAGCAAACTGTTGCAACATCTTGACAAGTCAACATCCTGCATCATTGTCTCGTATGATGATGCTGTAAGCCAACTTTCTTCAAAACCAAAAACTGTCCTTTCAGGTAGTTCAGGGGAATCCAATCTGAAATCAGAATGTTACAGAATAAAGTATGCACAATTTTTCTCGTTCCTACATGAGTGCAAAACCATGATAACATTTCTGAATAGCAATAATGTTATAATTTTATATTTCAATATGAAATATGAAACTTATGAGTCACTGAGAAAGCCTATTTCACCACCGAGAAGCCAACAAGTTTCGCTAGCGTTAACGCGGTGGACTGTACTTTTTTTCCCAGACTCGGACTGTACATTTCTCCCCAACTTGGACTTCAGATCGTTGACCCACCCCACCCCACCATACCCCGTCACTTTCACTCCTGCTAATTTCCAATGTTTAGGGTTTTTGTGTTAAGTATTCATTGGTTTTAATATTACCATAAACTTAAGTGTGTAGTAGTACAAAGTGAAGAAAACTAAAAATTTTTAGTTAAAAGCTGTATCTACAATAATTGTTCAACCTTAAAAATCTATTTTTTTACATTTTAGCCTAAATTTCCAGGCAACTTTTATAAAATGTTTTGGAAAACTTATAAAGTGTGAAACTTTGTACTTAAAAACAGCATTAAATGTCATAAAAATACACAAATGCTCCGGCACAGTTCAGAGAGGATTCCTTTCACAACCAAGTTGTATTGTGTTGATTAACTCGCTCAGCTATTGTCGATTATAAGAAATGATATGATAAGAAAACTATGATCAAGTTTAATAATTTATAGAGTAGTAGGCCTAATGATAATAGACATTATCATAATTTACAAGGAAGGAGTATTTAATAATACTACTATTTTAGTAGAAAATCAAACCAAATAGAAATCCCTTTATTGAAAAAAAAATAGGCTAGTAATTATATAATGGTGTTAAATTTGTAAAACTATAAAATAAATAATGTTTGTGCATAGTGTTTCCAATTGTTTCCAGATTACTTATGTCAAAATTTTGTTACGGGATTACTTATGTATCGTAAACTTGACTACTAACAAATATTTTTTTTTACTGTACTAAAATAATTTTGTAATTATTTTTTTAAATTGTAATTGGATCCTAGCATATTTTAGAGCTATATTTGTTTTAAAGAGATATACATCTAATAAATACAATAATTTGTGCCAATATTTTATTTTTGTTACTCTTTAAAATTATTTAATAACATACAACAGCATTTCAGTTAAGGTATAAATTCTGTTCACTTCGAACATAAAACAATTTTAATAATCTAAAAGTAGATGTTTTAACCGTCTTAGCGTGGGGCACTTTTTTACTGCTTGTACACTTGTCATTATCACTTTCACTTAGATAGAATGTATCCTATTCAAGAAAAGTGTAGGCCTACACTATTATACATTTTATTGTTCAGGAAAGTATGGAGAACATTGCCATGTAAACAAAATAATTAAACAAATTTCTCTAACTATTTTTTCTTTTCAAAAGAAGAAAAAACCAAAGTTTCAAAAGTAAGGGTTTTAGATAAAATACTAAAAAAATTTTAGTTATAAATCCAAAATATACAAAACGAGGGGAAACCCCCTGTGTGCTCTGCACACCAACCCCGTTGGAACCTTCTATACACATAATCATTTTATGTTTTCTTTATAATAATTGTTTAGGATTCATAATAACTCCAAAGCTAAGATGGTAAATAATGTTAAATGTTCAAATCAAATTGTTTCGTATATTTTATAAAATCAGTTATAATAAAGGTTAAAAGAACCAGCAAGGCTCAGGTCTACACTTTAATAAAAACCTAACCTAAAAGTTAGAAATACAAATAATTGCTTCAAAGTATGAAATCAGCTGTTAATGGAAATATTGGAGCAAACAGCTGTTTTATCTGTTATTTTATTCAATTGGTCGCTGTGGTAATGAATGTAAATACATGTGTTGGTTCATCATTCTAGGTCTAACCTAAGACTTTTTCCGACTAAATTAACAAATATTGAAATACAAAATGTTTTTATTAAAATGAAATATAGCCTATATGTTACTCAGGGATAGTGTAGCTTTTTATTTTGTAGATCAACATTTCTTGGGAATCTTACTCGTCTTTTTTGTTTGAGTTACCGCAGCCAAACACGGCACAAAAAGGCATTATTATTAATGGTTATTAATTATAAGAAATGTTATTACAATAATACACTATCTTGCCTATAATTAATAACATAATTTGACGACAAAAAAGCTTGAAGGTCGTACAGGTTTCTTTATTTTAAACTAGTTGACCCGTACGGCGTTGCCCGTGGTGGTTGGTATTTTCAGTCTTTTTAACGTAATTGTATTCTTTTTAAGTGTTCAGTCAGTGAGTGGTATTTGGCTTTTATATATATATAGATCTTAAATAATAAAAGCACTATTGTCATAATAATAAAAGATCTGAAATTATGATTTTAGTAACTTTGATCCCCCAAAACCCCTCCTAAAATTTCGAATTTTTTCAAACCCTTTCTTAGTGAGCACCTATGGCCCTAGAGGAAGCTACATACCAAATTTCATTCCAATCCGTTCGGTAGTTTTGACGAAGTCATTTTTTAATAACTTTGATCCCCAAACCCCCCTAAAATTTCGAATTTTTTCAAACCCTTTCTTAGTGAGCACCTATAGCCCTAGAGGAAGCTACATACCAAATTTCATTCCAATCCGTTCGGTAGTTTTTGAGAAATCGTGATGAGTGAGTCAGGGGGTTTTGGCTTATATATATAGACTAGCATTACCCGTCGACGCTTTGCCCGCAATCTTAATAGTATTATTGAAATTAGGAAATGCTAATTATACCCAGTGCATATTGTTTATATATAATTTTAATTTCTAACATTAATTTAGATATAATTAATTTTAAATTTAAAATTCTTTTGAGTTTAAAAAAAGTCAAAATTTCAAGTTTAAAAAAGTCGAAGTTATTTAAGATTATAAATAAATTTTTACTCAGTAAAGTACAGTATTTATTAAAAATTGTTAATCATATATTTCTTACATTCAAACTATAGCTAGTAAAGCTGCAACGGGAATTCTCATCTACAAAACATTTACATATTTTTAAAATTGAGTTTAAAAATGTACATAAAACTAAAAATAATATATAAATGAGAATCATAAAAAATATATACACTTATGAAAAATGTAAATTTTCCTAAAAATAGACAAATAAATCAATATTAAAGTTTAAATTTAATTATTTCAAAACTTCTTCATACACTATGTTAGATATTTTTCCTCCAGGTGACAGAATTACTAAACTTGATGGACTATTTGTTCTGGAACATCCAACATATAATTGTCCGTGTGAAAAACAATCTTCTCTTAAATCAATTCCAGCTCTTTTTAATGATTGTCCTTGTGACTTATTAATTGTCATTGCGAAGCACACTTTAACAGGAAATTGAATTCTTTTGAAGTCAAAGGGATAGTCCGATGGTATCATAGGTATGCGTGGAATGAAAACTGATTCACCTTTGGCACTTCCAGTAATAACTGTTGCTTCAATAAGATTTTTCTGGAGGGCAGTCACACGCAGACGTGTACCGTTGCACAGTTTTGGAGGGCAAAGGTTTCTCAAAAGCATAATAGGTGCACTAACTTTAAGCGTTAAAACATGTGGTGGAAATCCAGGCGGGTTCAAAGAATTCAGGAAATCTGTTGGAAATTGTACTGCATCATCAACTTTTAAAGCTGAATCAACAGACATATATTGCATTTTTTCGAATTGTAATGAATTTAATAAAATATTATTAATTTCAGAAGTTGTGTCATTTTTTAAAGTCAAAATGGCTCTTTCGCATAGCCAGTCAATCGATTTATCTTTGAGATTTTTAATGTCGGGATATATTCTCGATATCAGGTCTTCCAAAGTACTTACTACTGTGCCTAATCCTGTAGGCAAAGTAATCTTTCCTTCTGACCCTGGATAATCGTCGTTTCCAATTTGTAACAGGAGTTCAGAAAACTGCACAGCAGTAACATTTCCTCTTAAGTAAACTCTTAAATTTTTTGTGAGCGAAAGTTTCGTTATTTGAGTCCACAGATATGAACTCTTGATGCAAGCTTCGACTTCATTGGCTCGAGTTCCTCTCGGTACAACTGGTAAAGTCTGACGAAAGTCTCCTGCTAAAAGAACTGTTACTCCACCCATCAAAGTATTCTTTGAGTTTCTGTCTTGCAGACATCTGCTCAAAGCTTCGAAGCCTTTTTTATGTGACATTAAGCTCTCATCCCAGACAATCAGTTTGCAATCCTGTAAAATTTTTGCTAGATTTGATTGTTTATTGATATTGCATGAAGGAGTTGTGGTATAATTTAGATTCAATCGCAGCTTAAAGGCTGAATGTGCGGTTTTTCCTCCATCCAATAATGTAGCAGCAATACCAGATGATGCTGTTGCCAAAGCGATGTTATGGCTGCTTCTCACTTTAGCCAAAAGCAAGTTAATGAGCAAAGTTTTACCAGTTCCATCAGGAGCATGTCGTAGCGGAGCTACTCATATTTAACAATAATTAGCTTCGTGAGATATCCCCGGCAATAATATGCTCGTTCCAGCGGAAAAGAGAATCAGTAACTTCGTTCAACATCTCGGCCCTCAAAAGGGCCTGTTTCAGTCAGCGTTCTGCGATTTTCCCGTAAATGCCTTTTACGGGAAAACTCGCCTTAACTTCCTCGGAGCTTCACTCCACATGTCCCCGGCCGATATAACATCTGTCTGGCGAACATAGGCATGTTCGACCGCCAAGGACACGTCGATATCGGTCGGCCACTTCAATAATCTTCGTTTACTTTCCTCGGGAGTTGAGACCTCATCTTCCGAGAAAGTCACTATTTTCCCCAACTTCTTTTGGCCCTCATAAGGACCTTTCGAGCAACGCACAGCAGCTGTCTGGGAAACGTCGACACGTTCTCCCGCCAAGGACTCTACGTCGTCAATCGAATGGTTCCTTAACTTCTACCGTTTAACTTTTCCCCGAAGATGTACCTCATCTCACGGGAAAGTTATTCGGCCCTTAGTACCGCGTAAACATCTGTCGAAATACTTAAAGTCCCCAGTAAATTCAGCTCCCTGGTCACGATGTATATTCAGTGGTAAACGTAGACACGTTTACCGCAACAAACTAAATAATACATCACGCAAAATGACCAAAACCACCTTTCAAACTTTCTCGGTGTTCAAACTCACCTCCCCGGGAAAGTTACAACTCACCGCGTAAAACTTCAATCCGAAATATCACAAGTCCCAACGCGAACTTAAGAACTAGTAAACGCTAACTTAAGCTCACGTTAATCTTTCAACTCACATCAGTGGCTCGGTACTCCGACATTAAATCAGTACACATCGCTTCACTGGTTCGGAAGGCCGACGCCGAGCAGCCCTGTCATTGGCTGCGCACCTTCAAAACTTTC
Organism: Philaenus spumarius; assembly: GCA_018207615.1. Lineage (NCBI taxonomy): Eukaryota > Metazoa > Arthropoda > Insecta > Hemiptera > Aphrophoridae > Philaenus > Philaenus spumarius. Next base: position 11,159 of record JAGFPH010000279.1, on the reverse strand, counting down.
TCTTTTCCCCACCTCCACGCTGGAATAGAGTATATTAGAGGGCCCGATTAGTGTCCAAATCATCAGATCCTACCTGGAGCCTGAACAGTCAACACCACATCCTACCCGGATACCAAGCAGTGAACATCAACAACCAACACCAACCTGGACTCATCAAGAAGTGGAAACCAACCGAACTGTGCCAACACCAAGAAGTGGAAAGAGCCGTAAGCCCTCAGCCGAGGCACCTCAGCCAAAAGAGAATATAGCCAAGAGGGAAGCTAAGTGAGGAAGTGTTGCCGACTCGCCAGGATTAAAAAGTTCAATACATGTTATTTGTCTAATTCAAATACTGCGTTCTATTTTCAACACCAAACCACATCAGCGCAGCGACACAGGAAGACGCTCTTCAAGCACTCTGCGGAAACTTAGTAGCTATTTTTATCCTTGGCTACAGCCTTGGTGTCCGGGCAGTGCGCACCCTGCTCCGAGCTACTAGGTTTCACCACGACACTTTGGTACGGGTGTCGTGTAGGACGCAACGAAACTTCGCATCGCAACGACAGCGCAGCACTACGACCTTCACAGGCTTCACCTGCAATTGCAAGCCCCTCAGGCACAAGCGTTAGCGAGGCTTCACCTCACCGCCCTTCAGGCTACATTCTGTCGAGGCTTCACCTCACGCCCTTCAGGCCACATTTTCGGCCCTTATCAGGGCCGAGACAAATTAGAAACTTGTGTCGCAAATTTGAGCTAGGTTTTTTTTTGTTAAATTAAAATCCCCGGAGCGACAACAAGCAGCTAAAAATAAAACTTTCTCTAAGTTGGATTCAACGCTGTCTAAAACTCGATCATAAACGATCCGTTGTTCATCTGTTAATGAGGCTTCGTTTTTCAATACAGTTTCATTCAAAGCAATAATATCATAATTAGTTTCTCTCATATAATCTTTGTTTCCTAAAATTTCACCAGATCTTTTTGGATTAGGTAAACCGTATTCTTTCATGTTTAGTCTACCTAAAGCTAAAACATAATCTTCAAGTAACTCTAAACACCTATTGTATACTAACTCTACTGATGGATTATTTTGTAAATGTTGTCCGTTCAATTGGTTCATAATATCTTCTGAAAGATCACCCTTAAATTTATTCCACAGACTCAATGCATCGGAGAGATGGCAAAATACCAGCATTACACTAAATAGTTCCCGCATTTTAAAAGGTGAGCGTGTTATTGCAGCTTCTTTTAAAGTAAACTCCCATTGCTGGTCATCTTCTAATAACCCGTGCGCCTTGCATGTTGCTTGGAAAGTAGGATACTCAATATGATTTACTGTTTTTAAATAAGAAAAGGATGTTGGGCCTCTAATGTGATGAAGAAGAAGACGGAGATGATAACACTCTACGTCATTGGGATGAATAGTGTATACTCTACCTAAAGCATGATCCTTTCTTACTCCTGGTCAACCTTCTACAGCTTCTCCTCGTTTACGCCGAACAAATTTTTTATTTTGCCATACGTAGTACGAAGGCACTTGTTAGTAATGTAGAGTTTTAGCAAATTCGTCATTTTGGCATAATTCGAAAAATGCCAAAAGAGTTGTTGTTGGTTGATGAATAAGTTTTTCATTTATATTATCCGCAGTAAAGTAAATACGTTGTCCATTTTCTAGATGAACATCAAGGTGAGTAACAGCTGGATACCTGTCACGAATTGAAAATCCTAAAATTCTCCAAACTGCTTCGGAACTACTTATATATTGACCACTTTCATACATTTTTATTTCATCTATCTCGGTTTTTTTCTCCATAGCAAATGCTGCTTCATCGTTGCGTTTAGTAATATATTTGCAAACGTACTTTATAGACATTACAGAGCTGATTATTTCTATATTAATATGGGCGTTAAAAGTACGTAACAAAACAGGGTTATAAGGTACTACCCATCGGTTGTCCAAATCTACTGATTTTATGTTCACCTTAAAACCTCCATCATCTGGCGATCGTCTTTTATATTTTGGATATCCATCTTCACCTCTTCGAGTTTCTTGAAGAAGCATAGCCGGATAATACTTAGTGCAACGCCCATCTTTCATGCAAGGAGAGCTTTTATTCAAAATGCCACATGGTCCATGTATCATATTGGCCTTGACTATCTCATAAAGTAGTAGATCTTCATCAGGGTTTGGAATTTCAGCACATACGAATTTATCTATCATATTGGATGAAATTCTATCTTCCAACCATAGCAATATGTGAACATGCGGCAAGCCTCGCTTTTGCCATTCAACAGAATACATGTGACATCGAACTTTTCCAAACAGTTGGCCTTTAAACAAAAGATCTGTTAACTCTTTTACTTTACGATTGAAAACTCTTGCAATAATATCAGGATGATGATAATGTTTTTGTCCAGGTAGCAATGATTCTTGAATCTCCTTCCACTTTGGATTGCAAGTGAATGTTATAAATAAATCTGAACTTCCATAATGTCGGACGTAAGTCATTCCATCCTGACCCTGTTCACGCATATACCGAGGTCCTCCAGTAAAAGATGATGGCAATACTACTAATTTTCCAAGTTGATCTGCTTGAACGTCTTGTCTTCCTATGGCGTCTTTTAAATGAATATAGTTATCTGCCCTAAGCCTTTTTTGATGATATCTGATATAATTCAATTTTTCCGTCTCTCTTTTGGCGTACATGTCAACTAAGTACTGACTAAATAAAGCACCATAACGAAGCAAATAGTTATTTTCTCCTTCCCTCTCCATAATTCTGTAGGCATAAAAACTGGCAGCAGATACATTTTTGTTCAAAGGAAGTTTCGTTGTAGGATCACATTGTGAAATGTCTATTGAATATCCATCTTCTCCGTGGCAAAGCATAAGTGGATATTGTAGTGCATCATAAGATCTATGAAGTTCACTGATACGTTGCACTTTATTATCGTGGCTTTGAATGACAATATCCCGCTTTTCGAACTGCTGTCCAACTATTACCAAAGCTACCTCATTAGATGTGGGAGCATTGTAACAACCTCTATGAGCGTTGGCAGGCTTTCTGTCTGCGTGAATCACTATTTGAAAATGTTCGCAATTCTCCGGTACCTTATCTATAGTAGTTTTTAAATCTCTAATGCACTTATTTTCATTATGAAGCATATCTTGCAGCTGTTTAACTAAAAATAGTTTGACATCTGGATAGTTCGAGCACCTAAGTCGAGCTTCTTTTTCATCTTCACCAACAAAATAGATTTGCAAAAATTTAGCCTCCTCTTCTGAATGTGGGAGCAAGCTTCCATATAAATGGTAAACTTGTCCTTGCACTTTAAAAGTTGGCATAAAACCATCTTCAACAATCTGTTTAGCACCAAAAGATGTCATCTGAAAGCAACCGTTGTACCGTCTAATGCGATCAAGTCTAATCAATCAACTATATTGGAACCTTTCGATAGTTCTTTCAATGATGAAACTGCTATGAAAATGTATAAACTTAAGTACAAAGATATTAAAACATATTTACATAGTATTTATAAGAATCCTCCTTTAATGACAATGAATGATTTTTTAAATAAAATAAATGTTACCAATAAGCAAGATTATATTAACACAATTCGGTCATCCTTGAAAACAACAACAGTATTTTTGAAGCGTTCGCCATCGGAGATAAGAATTAATGCCTTCAATAAAGATATATTAAGCTTGCATAAAGCAAATATGGATATACAATATATCACGAATGCATACGCTTGTGTGCAGTATGTATGTAATTACATAAATAAAAGCACTAGAGGTATTTCAAAATTGATGTATCATGTAATGAATGACATTAGTAAACGTGGTAATGTGTCTCACTGAAGGACAAATTCAAGACCTTAATTAATAAATTTGTAAATGCTAGTGAAATGAGTGCTCAAGAAGCAGTATATTATTGCCTAAGTATGCCTGTTACAGAAAGTACTCGTTCTTGCATATTTATTAATACGAATACTCCTGAAAAAAGAGTTAGAATATTAAAATCGAAAACAGAACTAGAAAATTTACCAGCGAAATCAACAGATATTTACCGTACAACAAGGCTTGAACATTATTGTAAAAGACCGGAGACATTAGAAAATGTATGTTTAGCCGATTTTATGGCACATTTTTCCTACACTAAAAATATTCTTAAAAAATATTCAAATATCAAAGAGGAAAAAACAAATAGTGATAAAAATAATGGCGACGTTACATACAATGAAATAAATACAGATATTAATGATAAGTTCGAAAATAATAATGGAATTAACATGGAATTTGAAAAAGATATAAACTATCTGAACAAAATATATCAATTATTTGACAAAAGCGGTTATGTATATTACAAAAAATAGCTCAGTAATTAGATATGTAAATTTTAATAAAGATACCGATGAATTAAATTATTGTAGAGAACAAGTAATGCTTTATCATCACTGGAGAAATGAGAATAACGAGCTTTTGAGCGTTGATGTGGAAAATGAATATAAAAAAAACTACAATGAGATAGTTAGCAATCGAAGAAAATATGTTTTTTATAATCACAATAATGAAGATATCGATGCTATAATTGAAGAAGCTGAAAGAAACGTCAAAGAAAATGATGATGAAAATATATTGGAAGATATTGCTGAGGAATATCGTATATTGTTCAATGAAACATCTGAAGCGAATATATTCGAGAACAATCACAATGAAAATAACACAAGCATTAGTAATGATGGGAATATTGGAGTATTTCCGATACCGCATAAATTAAATGATAAAGAGTATTACGATGTTATGCGGAGTTTAAACGAAAAACAACGACGATACATGTTGCACTGTTTAAGTACATTTAAAACCACTACCTACCCTATTTATGAGGTGGTATTAGGAGGTGCAGGAGTTGGAAAAAGCAAACTAATTGAAGCTATACAACAATCGTTATTACGTTACTATCATAACTTACCTTTAGTAAATTTGAACAATTTATTAATCATGTTGACAGCATCCACTGGAAAAGCTGCTTTTAATATAAAAGGAGTAACTTTACATTCGGCTTTCGCTTTACCTTTAAATCAGTGTGCTAACGAAATAAAGTCACTATCAGATAGTATGAAAAATAAACTATATTCAAAATTATGTGACTTGAAACTAATAATAATCGATGAAATATCAATGATGGGAAGTAAGATGTTACATCAAATAGATATAAGATTAAAACAAATTTTTAATTCCGACAAAATATTTGCAGGGATTAGCATAATTGCTTTTGGTGATTTCAATCAGCTGTCTCCAGTAGGGGATCTTTATATTTTCGAAAAAGATAAAAGCAATCCTTATAATGTTTTGACAGAAAACATATTATGGGAACAATTTCACATTTACGAATTAACGCAAGTGATGAGACAAAAAAATGATCTGATGTTTGCTGAAGCTTTAAATCGTTTGGCTGTCGGAAATCTTAACAATAACGACATTACTATGTTCAAAAGTAGGGAAATCGAAAAAAATAAACTACAGGTACCGGACGAACGTTTACATTTGTATTCCACGAACTCTCAAGTTAATAATTATAATTCCGAATGCTTACATAATAAAACAGACAAGGTAGTGTCCATTGCTAAGGATAAAGTAAGAGATGAGACAATAAATTCAGAAACTAAACACAAAATGTTAAATTCTGCCAAAAATATGAAATTAGCTCAAACTTATGGTTTACAATATTATCTAGAATTAGCTTTAGGTATACGGTATATGGTGACAAATAATATAGATGTGCTTGATGGTTTAGTAAATGGTGCTATTGGCACATTAAAATTTATCGAGTTTAGAAAAGAGAAATCAAACGAAGAGACAATACGAATATGGTTACATTTTTCAGAAATGAATGTTGGCAAAATATCCCGGCAAAAAACATGTAATTATGCGAAACAGAACGGTATTCCATTAAATTTAACTCCAATTTCTAGAATTGTAAGACCGTTGACGACAACAAAAAAAATAACTGTAATGAGAAATCAATTTCCTATAACACCTGCCGAAGCAATAACTGTTCATAAAAGTCAAGGATCTACTTATTCTAATATTGTAATAAATACTTTTAAATTAAATAGAAATGGACTATATGTTGCTTGTAGCCGTGTAACTTCGTTAAATGGTTTATTTATCGAGAACACGTTTGAGGCACCTCGTCCTCCAGCGATAAATGACAAAGTGAAATTGCATATTGAAACATTACGCAAAGAAAGACCGGTAAAGTTAAATTTGACATTCTTACAAGACCATCAATCAAAAATTACTATAATATACCACAATATACAATCTCTACATAAACATATATTTGACATTTTGGTAGATGATTGTTATATGAAGGCAAAACTAATCATATTGGTAGGAACGTGGACAAACAGTATAGATAATTTCGACGAATTATCTAAAAACAATTATACGGAGTTGTACAGATGTGACTCTGCAAATGATAATACTACCCGCAAACCATTCGGAGTTATAATATATGGTTTAAATACTTTTATTAAGAAAACTAAACTTATATATGAACATAATGTACGCAATAAATGTATATCTTGTAATTTGGTAGCAATACAAATTAACAATTATTTTATTGTATGTGCTCTATATATTTCTCCTACAACTACCTACGCATCTTTAAGACATGAATTTTTAATCATGCTAAACAACATAACGGATAAAAGTGAAAATAAAATCATATTATTGGAGACTTTAATATAAATTATAACGAACAATCGAGTCATCAAATTTTTTCCGATTTACAGTATTATGGTTTCACGTTGAATATTGCGGAACAATATTCCACAAATTATAATACTAAAATAGATTTGTGTTTTGTTAAAAATATGGATAACACAAAAAGTAGTTACTATGAAAATTATTTTGGTCATCATAAACCAATAACTACAATTATTATAAATTGTGATGAAATTTTAAACAATAATGATGAAAAAAATTCGGCTAAAAACAACACTCTCAATGACAAAGGTCATAGTAATGGAAATGAAAATGAAGTTAGAATTGACAACGATGTGCTTATCAGTAACAGCAGGGGTGGTAATAATAATAATAACGAAGTTACAGAGTCATTTCAGTCTACAGGAACATCAAAAAAATGCAAATTAGAAATTTCAAAAAATACATATATTGATAACTGTGTAAATATAGTTAGAACATTCACAAATAATGACAATGTATCTTGTTATTCTAATGTTATACTACAATGTTTATTACATAGTGATTATTTGAGAAATAACATTAAAAATAGTAATTACATGGAATTATGTAATTTGGCCCTACAATATGAATATGAAGACGATATTCCTTTATCAACAAAAAATATTCGACAAGATGTAGACACAAGATTAGGTCAAAGTCTATTCATGACAAATAGTCATCAAGACTGTAGTGAATTTTTTGATGATATTTTACAAGTTTACTGTGACTTTAAAAGGAATCTTGAAATAGAAATTAGTGAAACACACCATTGTATAAACTGTAACAACGTATCAAATGCAACACATAGAAAGGAGACTAAATTAATTTTACCAATTACTGATGGTGAGAAAAACATATCTTTAAAAATGTTAATGGACAGAAAATATAACTTGTGGTTACAGGATGATAGTATTAAATGTAATATATGTAGAAGTACATGTAATGTAAAGCAAAATATCGAAAATTATCAAGATGTTATTTTTATTCAGTTATTGATTACGGTAGACGGAATAACAAAATTAACAACATCGTTAAACAAAAATTTTAGAAATCAACACATAATACAAAATATCAACCATTATAAATTGACTGGTGTAATTTTTCATAAAGGTTCTCCTATACAAGGCCATTACTTTTGTTACTTATTACATAAAAATAAATGGTTAAAGTTAAATGACAGTGTTTGCAGTTCGAGTCCATGGCCAGCTAATGGCCGAGACGCTTACATGTTAATGTACGAAAGATATACAGAGTAAGATCTTCCAATTTATGTAAGGCCTCTGGTGGCTTACATTATGAGGTCGGGGTGCGACTAAAGATTCGAAAGTCAGCCAAAGAGTCGGAAGCTCAAAACAGCCGGGAGAAACCTACCTCTGAAGCTTAATATTAATAAATTTCTTACTATGAGAGCGAATAAATTGCTATAAAAAAACAACATTGAATTGTAAAAAAGTAGAAGACAACAAAAGGAGGGAAAACATATAGATATATAAATCCCCAGGGTGAGTGTTTTTAGTCGGTAAGGCTATACGTCAGTCCGACACTCAGTGCTGGATTACCCTCGACTACGGTCCCAGCACTGGTCAGTGATTAAATCATTTTTAAACATCCTTTAAAAAAAAAAAAAAACCTGCCATCAATTTTCTTCTAAAATGAATTTAGTTTCCAAACAAACATTTTTGAAAAATTAATTAATTAAAACTTACTTTTTTATAATTTTCTTTAAAACCCGGAAAAGAGAAAAGGAAGCACAAACAAAGAGAAATTTAAGGACTAATGAAAATTTAAAAAGTATAGAAAGAGAAAATGATAAAAATAACAAAGCTGAACAAAGAAAAATTGATATATTAAGATATTGTAAAAAGTAATGAATCGGCTAAGAAGGGATGAAACCCAAGAATCATACTTGAAACTTAAAATTGTAAAATTGAGGAGTTATCGGCCAGAGTATGTGTGTTGCTTCTGCGAGGGCAACCATCATGATGATGGTTTCAGAATGTTAAACCAAATAAGATCATAACCAGGCTATTTGGAAAACAAAAAGAAAAATGTATTTGCTATGATCAGACAGTTAGGAAAACCCACTAAATTTATAACATTGACGTATGCTGAAAAATATTAACCTGAGTTAATACAACTTTTAGCTAAACTACTTAACAACAACAAAAATAACGATCAAACAAGCTTTGTCACTATCTGATTACAATAAAAACATTATTAATATGAAATGATTCTATTACCTGTGCTCGATATTTCGATCAAAAGGTATCAAAATTAATGAAAAATATTAAACATGAACAATTTGGTCCTTTTGGAGAACATGTTGTAATAGATAGTTATGAAAGGGTGGAATTTCAAATGAGAGGCTCACCTCATCAGCACATACTTGTATGACTTATAAATCCTCCTAATAATGATATTTCAAACAAAAAATCAATTGGAATCCTGCATTTAATTTATAGATAAATTTATAACATGTGAATACCAAGAAGACTATCCATATATCAAAACAGTCATCAAAATCAACTTGGTTACTTAGCATCTTCTTACATACAATGAAGAACATACAGTACCGGTAGTATGAGTACAAACACATATATACCCGGTACCCAAACAGTGAAGAACACTAAAACTTCATGTCTTTGTATCACACTAGATCCTTTTAAACTATCTTCAAAATCAACTTGGTAACTTAACATCTTCTCACATACACTGAAGAACATTCTACTCACACACATATATACCCAAACATTGAAGAACACTAAAACATCATGTTTTTGTATCATAAAAGATCCTTTTAAACGGTCATCAAAATCAACTTGATAACTTAATATCTTCTTTCATACAATGAAGAACACTCTACTCACACACATATATACCCAAACATTGAAGAACACTAAAACGTAATGTTTTTGTATCATACTAGATCCTTTAAAACTATCTTCAAAATAAACTTGGTAACTTAACATCTTCTCACATACAATGAAGAAAATTCTACTCACACACATATACATACCTTAACAGTGAAGAACACTAAAACGTTATGTTTTTGTATCATACTAGATCTTTTTAAACGGTCATCAAAATTAACTTGATAACTTAACATCTTCTTACATACAATGAAGAACACTCTAGTCACACACACATATACCCAAATATTGAAGAAAACTAAAACGTCATGGTTTTGTGTCATACAAGAACTTTTAAACGGTTATCAAAATCAACTTGGTAACTTAACATATTATCATATACAATGAAGAACACTCTACTCACAAACATATATAGCCAAATATTGAAGAACACTAAAACATCATGTTTTTGTGTCATACAAGAACTTATAAACGGTCATCAAAATCAACTTGGTAACTTAACATCTTCTCACATACAATGAAGAACACTCTAGTCACACACATATATACCCAAATATTGAAAAAAACTAAAACGTCATGTTTTTGTGTCATACAAGAACTTTTAAACGGTCATCAAAATCAACTTGGTAACTTACCGTATTATCATATACAATGAAGAACACTCTACTCACACACATATATACCTAAATATTAAAGAACACTAAAACGTCATGTTTTTGTATCATACAAGAACTTTTAAACCATCATTAAAATCAACTTGGTAACTTAACATCTTATCACATACAATGAAGAACTCACTACTCACACACACATATATACCCAAATATTGAAGAACACTAAAACGTCATGTTTTTGTATCATACAAGAACTTATAAACGGTCATCAAAAACAACTTGGTAACTTAACATCTTATCATAAACAATGAAGAACACTCTATTCACACACATATATATACACAAATATTAAAGAACACTAAAAGTCATGTTTTTGTATCAAACAAGAACTTTTAAATGGTCATCAAAATCAACTTGGTAACTTAACATCTTCTCACATACAATGAGGAACACTCTACTTACACACACATATATACCCAAATATTGAAGAAAACTAAAACTTCAAGTTTATGTATCGTACAAGAACTTATAAACTATCTTCAAAATCAACTTTATTACTTAACATCTTCTCACATACAATGAAGAACACTCTAGTCACACACATATATACCCAAATATTGATGAAAACTATAACGTCTTGTTTTTGTGTCATACAAAAACTTTTAAACGATCATCGAAATCAACTTTATAACTTAACATCTTCTCACATACAATGAAGAACACTCTACTCACAAACATATATAGCCAAATATTGAAGAACACTAAAACATCATGTTTTTGTGCCATACAAGAACTTTTAAACGGTCATCAAAATCAACTTGGTAACTTAACATATTATTATATACAATGAAAAACACTCTACTCACACACATATATATCCAAATATTGAAGAATACTAAAACGTCATGTTTTTGTGTCATACAAGAACTTATAAACGGTCATCAA
>JAGFPH010000278.1:711371-723492 GCA_018207615.1 Philaenus spumarius | reverse complement strand
ACTAAATTTACAAATATTGAAATAAAAAATATCAAAATGAATTACAGCCTACGTTACTCAGGGATAGTGTAGCTTTTTATTAGTCAAACAACTTTTCAATCGGTTCAGTAGTTCCAGAGATTACCCCCTACATACAAACAAACAACTTTTACATCTTTATAATATTAGTATAGATAGTATAGATTAGAAGATTTATTATTTGTCATCTTATGGTTGGTGACAAAATACTACACGGAACCATACAAATTTGTATTTTCGTTTGATCGTAACAATTCACGTCACAAATTTATAATTTCCCGGAAAAGTTGAAGAAGAATTGTTTTTTTTTTTAATAAGGGCAAAGCGTGCAGGTCAACTAGTATTTTCAGCCGACTTGCTGCGTGGACGATATGTGATGCAATTACAGACAAAGACTTAATACAACAATAGCCCCCCATGCTGCGCCTTTCATGTCCCTCTGCTTTGCTGGTCAATTCTATGTTTTTCCTCTCTTTGCCCTTTTGTTCGAATATATTTGATAAACATTGTCTTGTTCGAAAACGAGTTTTTACCGTCAAACAAAACTAATTGTTGGGAATACAATTTATTTACTAAAGTCTATTTTATGTATAGTAATTGGCGTAAGTACAGGGTCATGGGCGCCCATATGATATTTTCTAGGGGAGGGTGGCACACCGGGGTATGGGGATAAACACGTTCACTGCTAAGGACGCACATGTGAGCTTGACACTGAACACTATGACAAGCGGCCGACGCACAGTGCATTGCACGTCAAAACCCGTATTGGGGGTATTTTCAATACACAGAACATTGCGTGTTTCGCACGCCAACCCCCATATTGGGAGTTTTTTTTCAATACACAATGCATTGTGTGCTTCGCACGCCAACCGCCTGTGTTGGAAGTATTTTCAATGCACAATGCATTGCGTGCTTCGCACGCCAACCGCCTATGTTGGGAGTATTTTCAAAACACAATGCATTACGTCCTTCGCACGCCAACCTCCGTATTGGGAGTATTTTCAATATACAGAGCATTGCGTGCTCCGCATACCAACCCCTGTATTGGGAGTATTTTCAATACACAGTGCATTGCAGCTCATGCTTGAACTCTTGTAAAAAATAAAATAATTATATGTAAAATCAAACGGCACATAACATTTAAAACATATTTTAGTGCTAATCTCTTTAAAGAAAAATACCTGACTATAATTAATAATATATATATTTTCCTTTCTCTGGGAGCTAGGGGGTTCATGGCCCCCTCTGCCCAAATGTATGAGCGCCCATGAGTACAGTCTTATTGATACCATAGGGCTTCACTTTAATTGGACGCGACACCAATTAAATTAATTAACTTTAATTTGACAAGCAGCTGAACCGCTGTTTTGAGTTGAGCGAATTTCCGAAATTAAGTTTATATGTTTTAGGGTTTCAACAAACTATTTTCAAAATTTGACTTCTCACTAAATATGTTAGTTGAATTTGTTTGCACCTCAGCCTTCAGCCTCTGCTGACGCGCTGGATTGTTCCGCTCGCAGCGCCAACCTCACTTTACGAGCTAGCACCTTGACCTTGGGACGAATCAGACTGGCTATAAGGTCTTGTAAAAAACAAAATGCACAGAATAATTTCCAGTATACATATTTGTTTAGATAACCTAAAAATACTTTTATTCTACGAAAAACGAGTTTCCTGTTGTTGGATTTTTTGGCTAACGAAAACGTCCGAGCGACTTAGAAAACCGAAATATGTACTAAATTTGGACCAAATCGGACCTAAAAAGCGGCCGGTATATGCGAACACATACAGAGTGTAAAAAAAGTCCCGGACCCCTAAATAATTCTAATACGAATTATCTAACAAAGATACAAATTTGAAATTTTAATCATGGACACAGATGATCAGATTTTACATTTCAACGTGGGTAAAAAAATATCCGCCATCTTGGATCCTCCATTTTGAATGTAACTTTTATTTTTTTTTTTAATGGGAAAGTGGTCTTGTGATACATAATTTCGATGTAGAATTTCAAGAGCAAACCAATGGTGAAATTTGCACATCCATATCTTTAACCAATTAAAAATGGATAACGTGTTTTCCGATTTTGCCCCATTTTGCGATACTATTATTTTTTAATAATAATTATTATTCTTTTTGGATTTAGAATTAAATAAGCTTTCAAACGATATGACACACAACGATATTTGGGAGAATTTAAAAATTTTGAGTTACAGCCATTTTGATTATTTCAAAATTGATTTCGAGTAGTTCAACCAAATACACAATTGTATGGCGTATGGTTTCAAAGCTTATTTAATTCTGAATCAAAAAAGAATAATAATTAGTATTTTTTTTTAATGGTACAGCAAAATGGGGCAAAATCGGAAAACACGATTTCGTTGTTTTTGGCCGCCATTTTTAATCAGTATACGGATGTGCAAATTTCACCGTTTTTTCTCTCTCGAAACTCTACATTGAAATGATGTATCACATGACCACCTTCCCATTAAAAAAACAAAAAATTTACATTCAAAATGGCGGATCCAAGAAGGAGGATATTTTTTTAGCCACGCTGAAATGTAGAATCTTATCATCTGTGTCCATGATTAAAATTTCAAATTTGTATCTTTATTTGTTTTAGAATTATTTTGGGGGTCCGGGACTTTTTCAACACTATGTATATACATATGTATAACATTTTTAATGACGCCCAAAAACGTGTTCTGGGGACCATGATCGGTGCTCATTGACCGGTCTCACTATAAGAGTCACTGGAATAGCTCATATTTCCTATAGAAATTGGCTAAAAATATATTTTATTGATACAAATTTATTTGCATAAAATAATATACAACCGTTTACAGCAGAAAAAGTAATTTGACCACAACTGGGCAATCATCAGATTTGTAATAAAAGCGAGTGTACGTCCGTGAGTACGCGAGTAACATTATAACATAACAGCTGATTTCACCCATCATCTGTAATACTAAAACAAACTTAGCAAAGATTATACTTTGTTTTATGTTTACAACTTCAATAAAATTAAGTCTTATGAAGTTAATTTTCTTAAAACATGAGTTAAATAACTAACGTAGGCCATAATACGTTATAAGATTTGCTTTGAGGTTATCAAATGAATGTAAATAAAACCTTTTATCATCAATATATTTTTCTATACGAATTTAATGAAAATATACCTATTTGATTAACTTCGGAAACATTCGTACATCTATAAATATTCGTTATAATATTTGCTTTGAGGTTAAAAACTTTATATAAATACAACGTTTATAAATACATTTTTGTTTATACAAATTTAAAGAAGAGATAAAATATTCGTTCTTCGAAAACATTCGTACATCTTCGTATAACATATAAACATATCTATATATATTAAAAGAATTTGGTCAAAACCTATTTCCAATCGCCCAGCCTCTCCTAATGGACCGATTTTGATGATTTTTGTTTTAAAATGTGTCTTATTACCTGTAGATATGTCATCAAGCATTTACCGAAGTCCTAGGACATTAGGGCTACGCCCCAGTGGCCCTCAAAGTTTCAATGTTAATCTTATGGAAGGTCAATCTTAAGGAAGAAGAAGAAATATTTCTTTTGATTTTATCAAGGACACAAAAACAGCTGTTCGTATGAAAAGCTTAAAACAGCTGATTTTGATCAACAACTGATTTGGATCAAATCAGTATCAAATGTAGTATTACCTTTTTGAGGTTACATTGACAAACTAAATACAAACACAAACAAAAATCAACGAAAAATGCTAACTATATTTTAATTCAATTCAAACATTGGTTGTTACAAACCTATTATATATAAAACAGCTAATTTGGATCAAAAACTGAACATAATCATTCACAGATATGTCAAGTCTTATATATTATCATCCGTTCAGCCGCTATTCACCCGAGAAGGAGCCCCGGTATACAATCCTTCAAATTTCCCATGTTAATCTTATGGAGATAATGTTAATGAGTTTGAGTCAGCTGGCAAATAAAACAGCTAATTTATGCTCGGTCACCTATGTACAAACGAGCAAAAGATTAACGAGTTTCTTTATTGAATTTTCCACCTGCGAGCAAAGCGAAGCAGCCATCTGAGGCCGAAGGCCGAGCCGGGGTTGGGACGCGGAGCGTCCGGGGGCAGAGCCCCTAGTCTATATATTAAAAGAATTTATGAAAACTTGTGGCAGTCAGTACGGCCATTCTATCCGGCCAATTTCCTTTTTTTTTTAAATTGCAGGTAATCATTCACAGATATGTCATCAAGCATTACAAATCATGTATCTTTCGCCTTACAAACGTTATAATCAAATGCAAATGTATGCTGTGTATTCCTTATGGGGTGTTTTTTTTTTTGGTTCTTTGTCCACTTTGCGTTCGTATACCATTCATCCGATTGCTTTTAAATTTTGCATAGTAACACAGGTTAACCCTGGGAAGGTTTTAGGCCATTTACCAAAGTCCTAGGACATTAGGGCTACGCCCCAGTGGCCCTCAAAGTTTCAATGTTAATCTTATGGAAGAAAGATTTCTATTGATTTTATCAAAAACAGCTGATTTTATCAGGGGCACAAAAACAGCTGTTCGTATAAAAAACTTAGCAACACATCATGTTTGTTTACTTTCATTACCATAGCAACATTACTTAGAAAATTTGAAGAGTATTACCTTTTTGAGGTTACATTGACAAACTAAAAACAAACACAAACAAAAATCAACGAAAAATACAAACTATATTTTAATTCAATTCAAACATTGGTTGTTACAAACCTATTATATATAAAACAGCTAATTTGGATCAAAAACTGAACATAATTTTAAGGTGGGCCTACAATGAACCAAAACACCAATTGGGCTAATTATTAGAATCAGGTTTTATTATAATTCTTCACAACTACCAGTTTTTTTAGATTAGGGAAAATTTTCCAACTGCGAGCGAAGCGAAGCAGCCATTTGAGGCCGAAGGCCGAGGCGGGGTTGGGACGCGGAGCGTCCAGGGGCAGAGCCCCTAGTGCGATTATTAATTTCTTCATTATAATATTAGTAACTTCTAAATCATTTGATCTATCGATATGAAATTAAAAGATATTATTTTTATCTTTCTTTAAATATCGTACGTAAATAAAAATGTTTAACAAGTAGGCCTACAGTTTTATAATCCTTATTATTGTACACATTTACCGAGTTAAAAATCCCTGTCAGCATAGTTATGTAGGCCTAGATAAGTATTCCTTAATGTTGTTTTAAGTAGTCTGTTTTTTTTAAATGATGTATTTCTTACGTGTTTCTAATTAATCAGCCTGTTAATTTGCGGGGCTTACTAGTCTATACAGGGTGTTTGAAAACTCTGGGAACAGCTTAATATCTCAAAATGTTCGAGTTTTATGAGATAGAAATAAAAGCAGTTATTCACAACCATAAAAGAACCACTTTTTGGTGAGTTTGACATTTTTGTCTGCCATCTTGGCACGAACTTCACTTTTTTAAATGGGAAGGTGGTCATGTGATACATCATTTCAATGTAGAATTTCAAGAGAAAACCAACGGTGAAATTTGCACATCCATATCTTTAACCGATTCAAAATGGCGGCCAAAAACAACGAAATCGTGTTTTTGCCCCAATTTGCAGTACTATTTAAAAAAAATTATTCTTCTTCTTTTTGGATTCAAAATTAAATAAGCTTTCAAACGATATGACACACAACGATATTTGGGAGTATTTAAAAAAAATTGTTACAGCCATTTTTATTTTTTTAAATTGATTTCGAGTGGTTGAATTAAATACAGTTGTGTAGCATATCGTTAGTGTAGTGGTTTTAATCAGGGGCAGGGTAGGCAATGTAGATACTCAAAGTCCCGTACAAAGAGTACGATACTTCACGCAATACATTGTATTATGTCTACCTTGCAGTGTAGTGGTTTTAATCAGGGTCAGGGTAGGCAATGTAGATACTCAAAGCCCCGTACAAAACTGATGATACTTCACGCAATACATTGTACTTTTACAGATAGTGCCAAGTAGCGTGAAGCGTCACTTGAGCATGCGCTCTAATGTCTTACCCTCTCCTACTGGATTGTGAGTCTTCAGTACAGTCACCACCAAAAAGTGTTGATATACAATCAACACGAATACATAGCAGACATGAGGTAGGGCAGGCGGCTCTGACTGTACTCCGCCCTGAGAGGGGAAATGTGGTGGGAGCCGGCGTAGGAGACTTACGCTCTTTTACTTACTCTCTTACCCCTCTTTACGCTCCATCCTAATTGGCGCTATCTGTATGCCTTCCTTGCCAGTGAAACAATATGCAAGGCGTTTAATTAGTCCAGATACGAGTGCACAACATGTAAAGATATTTGATCAAATTTAATATTATAAATGTGTCCAGGGCCGTCGAGACAGGGTGGGGCGGACCCTGAAAGGAAGAAAGAAAGCGGTCGTGGGACTGCCGACAGAAGTGAAAACTGTCATGAATATAAATTGTTGGTTATATTGGTTTAGTCTGAAATTTGATCGTTATTTTTATCTTGTCCCATTTAAAATTTAAATTTAAATGGCGGGTTCGTATATTTTACCTCATTCAAAAAATTGCTCGGTGCGCTTAATTTTTTTTTAATAATATTCTAAATGGTTTCTTAACAGACATTATTGGCTGTGGTTCGGATTCCACGTAAAACTGTAGGTCCCGTCTACATTAAAAAAAATTTAAGAAGTTTTCACTAAAAAAAAAATACAGATAATTATTCAAATAATCTTGATAACCCCTTGTAGGGTCAGACTACTCAATTTGAGCAGTCGTGGGGGCGGGGCGCTTGAAATAGGTCAACTTTGACAACTCTACTTGTTTAAAGAAATAAAATAACACTGTGACGACAAAATCACACTGATTTGAGTAAAAACCCCGAACCACAAAACAAGGAACAAAAACAATAACTAAACAACTAAATTGTAAGTTATGTTTAATACGTTACCCTTAACCTCCCCCTACTCCTTGTCCTTGTTTTCTTTACTTAGGACTGGATAGGAACCTTTAGCAATAGATAGTACTGTATTTATTAATGGTATTATTTCTTAACTTTAAGTTATTTTCTTTAACTTTCAGTTATTTGTATTTGTTAAACCATATATTATTTATATTTTGTTGATCTGTATTTGTTAATATTGGATTTTAAAGGTTATGTTATTTTATTATGTATTTAATTTCTTTTGTTTGTTATTTATTTCATTAAGCCTATTAGTTTTTTTATTTTATTTTATTTTTATTACTGTTTGACTGTTTATAGTTTTAATAGACCAGTTTGTTATTTT
Organism: Philaenus spumarius; assembly: GCA_018207615.1. Taxonomy (NCBI): domain Eukaryota; kingdom Metazoa; phylum Arthropoda; class Insecta; order Hemiptera; family Aphrophoridae; genus Philaenus; species Philaenus spumarius. Next base: position 716,169 of record JAGFPH010000278.1, on the reverse strand, counting down.
TTTTATTTAATAGTTTTATAATTTATTATTAAATTGGTTTTATTGTTAATAATAGATACTTGTAGTAGATTTAATGTGGCTCCTCCCATTCCCCCACCAGGTCGGTCTTCGATTAACCGGTATGGGGAGGAGTGGGGGGAGGGCGGGTATTTATAGCTCTGTAATATTGTCTGTATACTTTAGTAGTGTTAAAACCTTCTGAGGATGATGACAATTTCATCGAAATGTACATAAGGGTAACGTATTAAACATAACTTACAATTTAGTTGTTTAGTTATTGTTTTTGTTCCATGTTTTGTGGTTCGGGGTTTTTATTCAAATCAGTGTGAACTCTACTTGCATTGACTATTTCACCCACTAAAAATCATCCAACCGAAATAAATCGAAAAACCGTTGCAAAGGAAATGTTTTAATATTTAATTTTTGTGTTTACATATTTTTCAAAAACGTATTTTTACATATGTAAACATCGTTTTAAAATTGTCGTTTTCTGTAAACCTGTTGCCGCGCGTGAATCACAATGCAATTATACTCAACTTTCCCACGTCTGTAAAGCTCAATGGCGTTCAACAGAAATAGTTTGACCAATGATATAAAGATACCATTGGATGTGTCAAGATTTTATCTTTCTAAAACTGCCTTCCAAACAGACGTCACTTTTATACTTTCCAAAATAGAAAGGTTTCTGTAAACCCTTGCAATTAGACAGTTTAAAACCTTTAAGTTAGTATTTATATCTTTACACTATTTTGTAGGGAAAACATTGGTCTTTCGTTTGGTGTAAAGCAAACTAGATTTGACTGGTTAGATGTTATTCAAACAGCAGTGGAAAGTACAGAATTCAAACACTCATAATCCCACTTCTGTAGAAGTCATTTTATAAATTTGAATTGAAACTTATTTATTTAGTATGCAAAATAAAATTTTATGTGAGACCGCTTCCATCATTGCCGTGACGTTGCTATTTTAAATCTATATATTTTATCTAAGTGTCTATTTTTATGTTATTTAAATTTTGTAAATAAGTTATTTATTTTATACGTGTATTGGTGCCAACACAAATGGAGTTGTGTGACGTATCTTATGCTATTGTATTGTCTACAAGATAAATAATTTGACCACGCAGCTGAACCGCTGACGTGGGTTCAGCAAATTTCCAAAATTAAATTTATAGGCTTATGTTTTGGGATTTCAACCAATAATTTGGGAAATTGGTCTATTCACGACGGTGCTGAATAGCTTCAAAATGGTTCGCACGCCATTCCGCATATTGGGAGTATTTTCAATACACAAAGCATTGATTGCTTCGCACGCTAATCCTCGTATTGGGAGTATCTTCAACACACAAAGCATTGCGTGCTTCGCACGCCAACCCCACGGTAGCATCCATCTCATGGCTTTGAACCGAGTACTTCTATGGTATTTTACGTTTTGATCGATTTTGTGAGAACCAAGCGAGCTATAGGGACGCGTAAAAAAACAAAATGTGCAGAATAACATCCTACATTTATATTTGTAGAAAAAACTCAAAAACAAATTCATTCTCGTAATAAATAATCTCACACAATAGTTACTTACGGTCAGAAACGTGCTTCCGATTGTTGGATTTTTGGGCTAACGAACTCGTCCGAACAACGTAGACAACCAACATGTGTAGCAAATTTGAAAAAAATCTTACATAATATGCGGCCACTAGAGTGCGAACACATATATACATATATATATATGATTTTTAATGACACCCCAAAACGTGTTCTGGGGTCGATGATCGGTGCTCATTTGCTACTCCCAACCTTGAGTCTTACCGTAAGGGGCCACTGCAATAGCTCATTTTTCCTATGGAGATTCACTAATAAATTAAATGAAATAGCTTAAGAGTCCTTCTATAATGTTGAAAAATGTAGTTTGGCTGCTGTAAGCATTCTAAAGTTTTAACATTATATTTGCAACGTGCCTGGACACTGTCTGTTATAATGTGTAAATGATTGAATGACAATGAAGAGAAATGAAATGAAATGTGTTTCCTATTGTTACAGAAAGTATCAAAGATGAACTGAAGAAACAGTTTGATGTTGTCGTCACGAGTGCCGGTATTGGAGATAAGGTAAGACGAGATTATAATATATGTCTGTGTACAACTTTGTCTTGTTTATGTTTGGTTTTGCGAAAACATAAAGAGTGTGGATTTAACACTCGGGCATTTTGGAAAAGTTACGGTCGAATGAAAACATTTTTAACGACTACCAGTTTATTAGTCAAAGCTACAATACGGCAAATAGGACGTAATTTAATGGGGTTCTTTTATTCTCTAATAGTTTTGGAGAAATATATATTCAATATCTTATGTATTACTCGAATAATCTAGACCCATTGCAGTATTAAGGGGGATTCCCTACTGAAAAATTACCATTTAAAAAAAATATTTTATTTTTTATTTTTTCCTGATTCTATAGTTTATAAGGTTTAAGAAAAACATAACATATGCCACAAAAGTTCTTTATATCAGTGTGAAAATTTTATTCAAACAAAGCAATGCGCGCACCTATATTTGGACTAAAAAGATTTTTTATTTTTTTAAAGTAATTGCAAAGGACAACAATGTTTATTATTAGGCTTTCAATGCCTCCAATATGTAAGTAAAACATATATTTACCACAAATACAGGTTGTGCAAGTTATTCCCCTCTGTGGCTGCTAAATTAACAAATGGAATCTTTAAACGCGATTTCCCGCAACTTTTTAATATTGATATTTTTTACATAAAAGTTCTTATAACTTTTCAACTGCTAAAGCTACAGTGATGAAATTTTTACCACATCTTTAGTAGCTTATGGTGCAACTTTTTGGGTATTTTTATTGCTCTAGGACAAATGCATGAGTATTTTTAAAAAAAATTTTAAATCACAAATTTGTTATATATATATATTTTTTGTAAGGTCATAACTACTAAACTTTTAGTGGTAAGAAAATGACTATACCCAAAACGTTAGTGCTTTTTATCTATCTACATATCTAATTCCGTAAGCCCAAATTTGCAAATGAAATTGTGAGCGAACGGTAGGTCGTAGAAAGCTGGGAGAGGTCTCATTTTAAAGGTTTGGGCATGATGTTTCGGGGGGAAATATTCATTTTTGTTAATTGTGTCACGAAAATTTGTTACGGAATAAAATAATTACCATTTAAATAGCATGGAAATATGTAGGTGTAAATCAGGTGATTTTAGTGTTAAAAACAAGTGATTGTATATAATAATTGCCATTTAAATAGCATGGAAATATGTAGGTGTAAATCAGGTGATTTTAGTGTTAAAAACAGGTGATTGTATATAACAATTGCCATTTAAATGGCATGGGAATATATAGGTGTAAATCAAGCGATTTTAGTGTTAAAAACAGGTGATTGTATATAAATTGAAAAATTCAGCTATCATAACAACACCTGAATGTGCAGTTTTGTGATGTGTTTTGTTATTGTAGCTGTCTTTTTGTTTCAAAGTGAAAATTAAAATCAAAGCTTAGGCAATATGATTAAACACATTATAAAAAGGTATTGCTCCTAGAAATATGGCCTATATATATACATATTGCCCCTACATGCCACTAGTATACTTTAAAACAAGATAATCAAATGGCCAAATTGGTTCAATAGTAAACAAATTTTAAGAGATTTAAAAAAAACATATTTTTTGCCTAAAACAATCTAAAAATACTCAAAGAGGTATGCAAAACGTATTTTTTTGTCAATTCCTATAAGTGTAAACTATTTTTTATTTTCTAATGAATGTAAAAAAAGTTGGTTTTCCAAGAGTCGCTCGGACGAGTTTGTTAGCCAAAAAGTATAACAATCAGGAGCAATTTTTTTGCAAGCAAAAAGTAAATTTTTTTGGGGATTTTGTGTACTACAAAGCACATTTTTGACCGAAATGAAAATTGTTTAAGGTTTTATCTAAAAACAATAACTATAGGAGATTATTCTGCACATTTGGGTTTTTTACACGACATTATAGCGCGTCTGGTTCCCCAAAAATCGATCGAAACGTAAAATACTCTGAAATTATCCGGTGTTTTTTACCTCGCATAATGACTTTGTCCTCTGCGAATGCAGTCTATACTGCATTGTGAATTGAAATGCGGGTTGGCATGCAAAGCACTCAATGCACTGTGTATTGAAAATTCTCCCAATAAGGGGGTTGGCGTGCGAAGCACGCGATGCACTGTGTATTGAAAATTCTCCCAACATGGGGGTTGGCGTGCGAAGCACGCAATGCACTGTGTATTGAAAATACTCCCAATATGGGGGTTGGCGTGCGAAGCACGCAATGTTTTGTGTATTGTGGTCCGGGTGTGGAATCTGAGGTGGAATCAAATTCTAGTAATATATTTTGTACTGGCAGGCAACAGATACACGAATCAGTTACCATCTCAAAAGGTTGTGGAAGGGTGAATCCCAATCTTCAGAAATTCTAGAGGCTCAATACGGATGAATGCAGCTTAGAGCTCCAATACTCAAGTAGAAACCGATAAATACTCTTGTAGTAGACAATAATTCGACCACGCAGCTGGACCGCTGACGTGAGTTGAGCAAATTTCCAAAATTAAGTTTATATGCCTATGTTTTAGGGTTTCAACCAAAAATTTGGGAAATAGGTCTACTCACGAAGGCGTTGAACAGCTGTCTGTGTGTACGCAATATTTTAGTAGAATTTGTTTCCTCCTAGTGGCCTCGCGAGTTTGCACCACTTGGCTTCGAACCGTTTACTTTTATGGTATTATACGTTTGGTCGATTTTGGGGGAACCAA
>JAGFPH010000278.1:694500-711271 GCA_018207615.1 Philaenus spumarius | reverse complement strand
ATTTTGTTCAGCAAGTTGTTGTAAGCGTTCTACGCTAGATTCTCTACTGCGAGCCTGTGCAGTTCTTACAATTTGTTCAGCAAGTTGTTGTAAGCGTTCTACGCTAGATTCTCTACTGCGAGCCTGTGCAGTTCTTACATTTTGTTGAATAAGTCGTTGCGAGTGTATAGCGATAGATTCTTCAGCACGCGCTTCCAATGCGTGCTCTCTTAGAGTTGTAAGCCGATTTGCATGCTCAGAGGAAGATTCTCCAATTCGACGTATTCTTGCTGTCCTTGACTGAGATGTATGTTTAGAAAGTTGTGATTTTCTTTTAGGCATATTTTTGTTGAAATTATAAATATATGCGAACTAACAGAATGAAATGGGAAAATAAGAAAAATTAAAATGTTTTAAATTAAAATCTGTATCGGTAAGTAGATATTATACTATTTTTGGTTAAATTTAAGACAGTAGTTCTTGAATTCAAATTAAACATTAACAAAACAATTAATTAACTCATTTACCATAATTAATACGGATAATTAACCTCATTTACTTTGGAGCATTTAAAAATGTTTATTTACATATTTTTTAAAGAAAAAACAAAAGTAAAATAGAACAACAACAATACAATTCACAAACACACAATATAATAACAACAACACCAACACAACAACTATTTAACACTAATATAAGTATTTTTTATTATATCCTTGTCCTTGCACAGTTACTTTATTTCTAGACGAAACTTAACAATAATAATACGCCAACCTAGTCATATGTTTGTAGAGACGTTTTACATTTTACTTTCTCACTATACTATAGTATAGAGAAAGTATAGTGATCGCAAAAAAAATCGATGTTGAGATTTTTGTGGAAATATCCGTTTTGGGACCCCCTGAGTCCAAAAAAGTGGTTTTTACAAAATGTCTGTCTGTATGTATGTCTGTATGTCTGTATGTAGACAAAGCTAGAGAGAAAACTATTCGATCGATTTCAACCAAATTTGCACCAGACATGTCCAGTATGCCTGTATAGATGCACGAAAAAGGGTTTTGAACAATTTTGAAAAACAAACCCCTTTTTGGCCAAAAAAACCCCCAAAAATCAGATATTATTTTTTTATAAAAAAACGGCTCTAACGATTTTGATAAAATTTGGTTTATTTGTAGCCTTTAATGTGCCCTACCATATACAAAAACCCGCATCTTTCTAAAAATTTTCGTTTAGCTAATAATAATAATAATAACTGATTTTTGGGGGTTTTTTGGCCATAAAGGGGGTTGTTTTTCAAAAATTTTCAAAACCTTTTTACGTGCATCTATAAAGACCTAATTGACGTGTTTGGTGCAAATTTGTTCGAAATCGATCGAATAGTTTTCTGTCTAGCTAATAATAATAATATTTATTAGTTAATCGCCTACTTTAATAAAAGTATACAAAGCTAGAGAGAAAACTATTCGATCGATTTCAACCAAATTTGCACCAGACATGTCCAGTACGCCTGTATAGATGCACAAAAGAGGGTTTTGAACAATTTTGAAAAACAACCCCCTTTTTTGCAAAAAAAAACCCCAAAAAATCAGTTATTATTTTTTTATTAAAAAACGGCTCTAACGATTTTGATAAAATTTGGCTTATTTGTAGCCTTTAATGTGCCCTACCATATACAGAAACCCGCATCTTTCTAAAAATTCTCGTGTAGCTAATAATAATAATAATAATAACTGTTTTTGGGGGTTTTTGGCCATAAAGCGGGTTGTTTAAAAAAAAATTTCAAAACCATTTTACGTGCATCTATAAAGACCTAATTGACGTGTTTGGTGCAAATTTTTTCGAAATCGATCGAATAGTTTTCTCTCTAGATGATAATAATAATAATAATAATATTTATTAGTTAATCTCCAACTTTAATAAAAAAACTCTCCTACCCCACCCTACAAGTCACCCTACAAGTCACAGTGAATCAGTTTAGTAATTTAAATGTATTTTGAGAAAGTATGTGCCAGTTCCTGGTACCGTTTATTTTAAAGAAAATTAGTAATGTTGTTAACCTAACACTTTACCATAGCAACCAATTGAATAAAATAACAGCTAAAACAGATGGCGATTCGCACGGTATATAGAATACTAACGGTAGGGCTCACGCGCATCTACTCTTGACGTCATCGGTGTCCACTGCTAAGAGAAATGAAAATCAGCTGTTTATTATCGATTGCAGTCGTATTAACAGAGTATATTATTATACACATTCTGTGAAAAAATCATCAAGATAGATAAATTACTTTATTTATAAATTATTAATATTAAATTTGTAGTATCAAAAACGATTTACTTTGTAAACAAAATTTTACAACACATTTTTAAAATGTACATTTTTTTTATCTTTTGATACATATATTCGATTTCAAATATTAAAAAAGATTTGGTTTCACAATAAAATTCTCTATAACTTATTATATTCATAACCCAATACAAAATTAAAATAAATGTCAAATAATAAAAAATACAAAAATATTTTCACCATTTTATCTGTCGAATTTGAAATAGTGGGCTATATTTTATAGGCCTAATTAGTAAAAGTATTAAAATTTGTTGTAACAATCTGATTTTTTAAAATTGTTATTATAGTTATGTTTTCTATATGTGGTTATAATTTTATTAAAATTGGTTAAATATTTTTAAAGTTATCAAATTTTTACTGAAGACGTGAACGATTTTTCACTGAATAAAGATATCGGAAAGTAATATTTATAGGCCTAATCAGTAAAGGTATTAACATTTGTTGTAACAATCTGATTTTTTAATGTTATTATTAAGATAAGTTTTCTATATGTGGTTCAAATATTATTAAAATTTGTTAAATATTTTTAAAGTTATTCAATTTTTACTGAAGACGTGAACAATTTTTCACCGAATAAAGATATTGGAAAGTAATATTTGATATGTTTTCTATGTGTGGTTCAAATTTTATTAAAATTGGTTAAAATTCTATATACCGTGGTGATTCGGATGTCTAGCTTGGTAGAAAATAATATTTGAAGTTAGGCCTAGACTGAACTAACACACAAACCAATAAAAGCTTGGGTTAAGGAATTATAAAATAAGAAGCCTTTATGTTACATCCTAATTAAAAATAAATAATAAATATCGAATTTAATAATAGGAATTTAATTTAATAATTACGTTTATGCATTTAAATTCAAGTATGTATTTATTCATCGTTAAATCAATTTGATACATTAGTTTTTCAATAAAATAGGACGTAACATAATTGCTTCTAACTTATACAATTTTAATACATAATATATATGTAAACAAATAGATTACATAATATACACTATATATACTAATAACTATTTCGTATATTTTATAACAGCAGTTTTATTAATAGTCCAGTAGACAGAGCAAAAAAAGTGGGGTCTGCTGGAAAAAATTCCGAAGTTAATGAAACTTTTACAGGTTGTTCGGGGGTTCTGTGGGATGACTCTGTCAAGTTTTCCAACTCGAGGACCCTGTGCTAATTTTGGGGGGGCCGAAAAACTTCAAAACTTTCGGACTTTTTACGGTTTTTCACTTATAACTTCTAAACTAAGCGGTTTTCGACCAAAACATCTATTTTCAAAGTTGTAGAGCAGTAAATTTTCTACAATTTGGTATCCTTAAACTTCTTCCTAAACGTAACATTAACCGAGATACAGCCGTTTAAAGTTAGAGACATTTTCTCAAAATGGCAAAAATTGGCCAAAACCTTCGTTTTTGGCCCTCTAACTATCAATTACCATCGGTTCTACAGTAATTAAGGTTATCACTCATCAATATCGACATGTTGGAACACGTGGGGGGGGGGTCCTCTGAGTGGTGCAGACCTCTTTAAACCTACAACCGGCAGACTTCACTATAGTGCAGTCACTCCATGCCGCGACAATACATTTGTAACGCGTGATTGTATGGAATATTTCAACCACTAAAAACCTTCCAATCTCAAAAAAACAAATACCATTGGAAATTTAATGTTTCAAAATTTATTTTTTGTATTTACAATTTCTTTCTAAAACGTATATTTACTTGTGTAATCATCGTTTAGAAATTTTACTTTTCTAAACCGCTGACGCGCGTGACAAAACTCGGTGAAACAAATCACTTTTTGTCACATTTCTAAATCGTATAATGGTTAGACAAACTTGTTTTGAACAGAATAACTTTATACCATTGACGTAAACATCTAGTCTTGAAGAATTTGCCTCTCTCTTATAATTTCAATGTTTTGGTATGCTTATACCAGAGCAGTTCGCGGGCATAGCTTTATGAAGAACTTCATCAGAGCTGAAAGGACAGGTGACTGGAAACTACACCCACAGAAAATGCAATATCATTGATGGAGGGTTCCTGCTACATAGGGTGGTTTGGACGAAGCAAGCGAAGCAACATTCCAGGTAGTCTGCCAAAACTACGTAGACTACATCAAAAGGCAATTTGGGAGCAATGCCATAGTGGTTTTTTTTAATGGTTATTCTAGTGGGATAAGCTACCAAAGCACCAAGGCAGTAGAACGTTATCGGCGTTCCTTGCTGAACCCCTCTACTAAGTTTGTGTTTTCCAAGACAACAGCAGTCAGCACCATCACGCAGGAAAACATTTCTCTCCAAAGACACAAACAAGATGAAGTTCATAACGACGCTGAAGGGTGAACTGTAAGCCAAGGGGATCCAAGTCAAGCAGGGAGTAGAAGACGCTGATGTGCTGATCGTACAGACTGGTGCCTCAGTTGCCGAGGATTACGACAGTGTTGTCATTACAGGGGAGGACATTGATCTTCTGGTGCTGCTGAATACTTTGGGGTTTTCAAAGAAAAACGGCTACTTGCAAAAGAGTGTGAAGGGGCTACTTCCCCAACCATCCTTTATTCTTCCCACTCTTTCAAACACGGGCCACAAGTGTTCTGCGACACCACCGATAGCTTCGACACCACGTGTCTTCAGCACCCTTTGGAATTTTGAAGAAGAAGGTGACACAGAAGTATCAGAAGAACCCCGGCCTCTCCGAGATGTTTGAGATTTTCAAGGACCCCGAGGCAACTCCATCTCAAATTTCTGACGTTGGAGAGAAGTTCTTAGTGAAACTGTATGGCGGGAACATTGGACATGACAACCTCGATGGCCTGAGATACCGCATTTTCACCTCTATCGTGGCAAAGCCGAGCTGCCAACTTGCCAGACTGCCACCAACCAGAGATGCCGCTAAGTACCATTCATTCAAGACTTACCGCATTTTCACCACTGTCGTGGCAAAGCCGAGCTGCCAACTTGCCAGACTGCCAAAAACCAGAGATGCCGCTAAGTACCATTCATTCAAGATTTACCGCATTTTCACCACTGTCGTGGCAAAGCCGAGCTGACAACTTGCCAGACTGCCACCAACCAGAGATGCCGATAAGTACCATTCATTCAGGACTTACCAACAAGTCCAGACGTGGATGGGAAGCCAAGGGGTCTACAAGAAGTTGCCATCTGCTTGGGGATGGTAAATTACCAAACAAGGTGGATATTATTATTCTCGTCATCCTGAAGAAGTACATTTTTAATTTTTAAAATCCCCCTCATTATTATTAAATCTTGTAACAAAGTCACCAGTGTTAATTGAGTGATTCATAGACCCCGACAACTTTCAAAACGTCGACGACGATTACATTACGAGGATGGTGCAGCAGAACCTAAGCGCTTCAAATTGTTGGTGGCCTCATGAAGTTTTTACACATAAATTGTATATATTTGCATTATTGGACATACTACCATTATTTGTATATCAATTATATTCTTTAATTAATTCTTGGTTATTAGTCATTGATTTCAACAACCTAATATGTGTTTATTGATGTTCAAGATTATGGGTTGGCAGTAATTACAGTAGTAGGGTAACACGATAACATTGAAATAACTACACTTCACAAAAAAAGGCACTTGGTCAGCGGACCCCCCCCCCCTCGCGTGTTCCAACATGTCGATATTGATGAGTGATTACCATAATTACTGTAGAACTAATGGTAATTGATAGTTAGAGGGTAATTGATAGTAAAATGTCTCTAACTTTGATCGGCTGTATCTCGGTTAATATTAGGTTTAGGAAGAAGTTCAAGGATACCAAATTGTATACATAATTATAAAATGCCGAAGTTTTGAAAAAAGCGGGTGGTGTCATTTTGTTTGGCATCTTAAGCACTATAAATACTGAAAATTTGATCAAAATCGTTAAAGCCGTTTTTGAGAAATTTGAATTTTTGTCGTTTTTTATGGGTTTTTAGGGGTAAATTAATTTGGTAGTACCTACATACCAAATTTCATGAAAATCGGACCAATAGTGTCCTCTCTGGTCGTGTATACATACAGACAGACTGACAGACAGACACCACTCTAAAAACACTTTTTTGGGTTCAGGAGCACCAAAACAAAAAATTCCACTAAAAATATTTTTGGGTTCAGGGAGCACCAGCACAGATAATTAAACTAAACAATTTTTTGGGGTTCTGGGAGCACCAAAACAGATAATTCAACTGAAAATTCAAATTCGAACATTTTTACGAAAACAATACTTTCTCCATATACTACGTATAGGGTGGAGAAAGTAAAAACACATTTTTTTATTCATTTGGTTGCTATGGTAATAAATGTCAATACATGTGTTGGTCATCAGTCCTATTCCTAACCTAGGATTTTCCCGACTAAATTTACAAATATTTAAATAAAAAATGTTTTTATCCAAATGAATTATAGCCTATGTTACTCAGGGATAGTATAGCTTTTTATTAGTAAGACTATTTTTTCAATCGGTTCAGTAGTTCCAGAGATTACCCCATACATACAAACAAACAAACAAATAAACAAACAAACAAACAAACAAACAAACAAACTTTACCTCTTTATAATATTAGTATAGATGTAACACACATCCATATTATACTATTATATTATATTATTATTATTATTTAAACTATTTGATCGATTTCGAACAAATTTGCACCAAACATGTTAATTAGGCCTGTATAGATGCATGAAAAAAGGTTTTAAAAAATTTTGAAAAACAACCCCCTTTTTGGCCAAACCTCCCAAAAATCAGTTATTATTATAATTATTATTACTTATGCGAGAATTTTTAGAAAGATGCGGTTTTTGCATATGGTAGGGTATATTAAGGGCTACAAATAAGCCAAATTTTATCAAAATAGTTAGAGCCGTTTTTGAGAAATTTTGATTTTTCTCGTTTTTTGGCCATTTTTGGGGGGTAAAACCTCTTAAAAATCAAAAATTTGAAAAAATGAAAAAAATGCCTGGAGATATTCCAGAACTACACCAACATACCAAATTTCATCAAAATCGGACCGTTGGTATGGTCTCCAGTTCTGTACACATCCTTACAGACACACGGACAGACATCACCAAAAAAACACTTTCTTGGGTTCAGGGAGCACCAAAACAAATAGTTCCTCTAAACATATTTTTGGGTTCAGGGAGCACCAAAACAGATAATCCCACTAAAAATTCAAATTCGAAAAATTGGACGAAAACAATACTTTCTCCATATACTACGTATAGGGTGGAGAAAGTAAAAAAAATGGTTTGACATTTTGACATCAGCTGTTGTTAGCCCAGGCCATTACTGAGCTAACTTTTAAGACTTTGATGTGCTACCGCTTTCTTCTATATCAATAATTATGTTTTGTTTTTTTTCAAATGACGTAACCTATAGTCTGTACAAACAGCGATGCGCTCTAAGCCATAAAATCGACCCTCGCTCCCACGCGCGCAGGCACACTCACGGCCTACCTGCTTAATAGTTCTCCTATTAATCGCCAACTAGCACTTGTGCTACAAAATCTCATTTTTCTTACCGTTAACTTTACTGAATTTTTACTCTAATTACTGAACTCTAAATATTATTCCTCGCAAAATGAGTCCAAACACGGTACAATTGTGACAACTCCAAGCAGTTTTACGGCCAGTAGGTTACAAAATCATAAATTTGACTTCTTAAAAATTGTTATTGGCATTTTATTTGAATTAGCACGATCACTATAACATACATAACTACAGTAATTCTAGAAGTGATTTCAAACGTATGCAAAAAACAAACAAAAAAACTAAAAAATCAGAATCAATATATCAGTGAACATATACTAAGAGTAAAACAGGAAACTGACACATACTTTCTTCCTCATTATAGGAACTTAATAAAAAACTATTATTTCATGACGCCAAAAGTGTATGAAAGAAAGAGTAATTATTTTATTTTTAAGAGTAATTTTCCCATAAAAATCCATAAAATAACGGAAAACCCAACTTTTCTCAAAAACGGCTCGAATGATTTTGATCAAAATTTTATAGTTTATAGTACTTTAGGTCCCTAATAAACTATAAAATTTTAATAAAAATCGTTAGAGCGTTTTTGAGAAAAGTTGATTTTTCCGTTATTTTAAGGGTTTTTATGAAAAAATTACCCTTAAAAATCCAAACTTCACAAAAATGAAAAAACGCCTGGAGATGGCGTGGATTAGTACCTCCATACCAAATTTCATCAAAATCGGACGACTGGTTTAGGCTCTAGGTCTGATAACATCCACACACACACACACCCCCACACACACACACACAGACATCACTCCGAAAACCACTTTTTTAGGTTCAGTGGGACCCTAAAAGGATATTTCCATAAAAAACTCAAACTCAAAAATTTTGACGACTACAATACTTTCTCCATATACTATGGTATAGGGGGAGAAAGTAATAAAAATAATTACAAATTAATTTTGCAATGTTAGCGTACTAAGCAGGTAGGCCGTGTGAGTGTGTCTGCGCGTGTGGGAGCAAGGGTCGATTTTATGGCTTAGGGTGCATCGCTGTTTGTACAGACTATAGTTCAGTGTTTTATCTTCATGTTTGATGAAAATGTGTTGCTTAGCTGCAAAAACATTTAAGCCTACAACTCTGTGGACACTAAACCAGTTATAAATACAAGTTGTAGACTTTGCACGTCTATATACAGACTACGTTTAGGCTAAGCATAGGCCTAAAACCACGGCAGTTGCAGTCAAGTGTTCATATCATGTAGATAAATTTATTGCTATTGTTTATAAATCAATAATCTACTGTCATAAGTGTCATAATGGTATAAGAACAATCATGAAATCATGAATATTTTCAGTTTTTCTCCGTTTACCGAAAGTTAGGTTTTTTGGAGTTTCCCCCGTAACTTTTCTCAGAATCTAATAAAGATATTGTTGCTAAATTTTTGTGATTTCTTACAAAACGGTCTACTAGTGCGCTACATGAGAATTTCTAAAAATTCCTCTTACTTTGCTTAGAAAGAAATATTTTATGAAAATTTTAACCTATAAATTACAAATTATTTTTGAAATGAAAGAAAAAATACTTAGAAATAAAATTTTACAAAAATGACATGCAGCGCACTAAGAAAATGTTAAAAAATGTATCGCCCTAATCTTATGGTTCTTGAGAAAATGTGCATATAGTTAACATGGAGTAACATAGGCGGGAGTCCACTTAAAACGTCAGAAAGCACACAAATATCCATAATACATTCGATAGCATGGCCAATCCACCAGCAGAAAAATAAAAAAAAAAATTAACAACGAGTCCGTCGAAAAATACCAAAGTGTATACAATTTCTGTTTTATATCTAACTAGAAGAAACCCGTTGGAACCTTCTATATATATAATCATGTTATGTTTTCTATATAATAAAGGTTTGGGATTAATAATAACCCCAAAGCTAAGATGGTAAATAATGTTAAATGTTCAAATCAAATTATTTCCTACATTTTATAACATCAGTTATAATAAAGGTTAAAAGAACCAGCAAGGCTCAGGTCTAGACTTTAATAAAAACCTAACCTAAAAGTTAGAAATACAAATAATTGGTTCAAAGTTTGAAATCGGCTGTTAATTGGAGCAAACAGCTGTTTTATCTGTTATTTTATTCAATTGGTTGCTATGGTAATGTGAATGTAAAGACATGTGTTGGTTCTTCAGCCTAGGACCAACCTAAGATTTTTTTTCCGACTAAATTGACAAGTATTGAAATAAAAAATGTTTTTATCGAAATGAATTACAGCCTATGTTACCCAGGGATAGTGTAGCTTTTTATTAGTAAAACTATTTTTTTCAATCGGTTCAGTAGTTCCAGAGATTAACCCCTACATACAAACAACCACATTTTACCTCTTTATAATACTACTATAGGCAAAATTCTACCGTGGACCGAAAGAATGGGTCCTCCCACGATGCGAGGGTTTGCGGTTCCTATTAAAATGTAACTACTATTTTTCAGTTATATTTTCCAAACCGGGTTTAAAAGTATGTTTAATGAGATTTTAGTATAACTAACTGAACATATTTTATCCAACACGATCCATTTACACTGGTCATTTTATCCTGTGTGCATTAGGGTGACTTCAAAGCCTATAATGTCACATCACGACAAAAGCATTTTACATTCAAAATAATCCATTTAATCCGTACCGAGAGTTCCCATTGTGTAAATACTACGGATTATTTATTCAGGTACTGCACAGATACGGGCGCGAATGCTGGCACTTGAGCAAACCGCTACTAACCTGACTAAAAAACATCAGTACACGGTACACCTCTGTCTAACACGTTCACTGCTAAGGACGCACATGTGAGCTTGACACTGAACACTATGAGAAGCGGCCGACGCACAGTGCACTGCACGCCAACCCCCGTATTGGAAGTATTTTCAATACACAGTGCATTTCGTGCTTCGCACGCCAACCCCCGTATTGGGAGTGTTTTCAATACACAGTGCATTGCGTGCTTCGCACGCCAACCCCCGTATTGGGAGTAATTTCAATACACATTGCATTGCGTGCTTCGCACGCCAAACCCCGTATTGCGAAAATTTTCTATACACAGTGCATTGCGTGCTTCGCACGCCAAACCTCATTTGGGAGTTTTTTAAATACACAAAGCATTGCGTGCTTCGCACGCCAACCTCCGTATCGGGAGTATTTTCAATACACAGTGCATTGCGTGCTTCACACTCCAACCCGCGTATTGGAAGTATTTTCAATACACAGTGCATTACGTGCTTCGCACGCCTAACCACGTCTCGGGAGTATTTTCAATATACAGAGCATTGCATGCTTCGCACGCCAACCCCCCGTATCGGGAGTATTTTCAATACACAGTGCATTGCGTGCTTCACACGCCAACCCTGTATCGGGAGTATTTTCAATACACAGTGCATTGCGTGCTTCGCACGTTAATCCCCGTCTTGGGAGAATTTTCAATACACAGTGCATTGCGTGCTTCGCACGCCAACCTCCGTATTGGAAGTATTTTCAATACACAATGCATTGCGTGCATCGCACGCCAACCCAACGTATCGGGAGTATTTTCATACACAGTGCATTGCGTGCTTCGTACGTCAATCACCGTATTAGGAGTTTTTTCAATACACAGTGCATTGCGTGCTTCGCACGTCAATTTTAAGCCCATGTGCGTCCGCTTTAAAATAGTAGTGATTATTACGTAGAAAGGTTCAAAAATAAATCATAAAGTAATTTCTACTCATTTAGGCTACAAATATAAAAAAAATAAAAGGACAGCTCCTAGCATAGGAAATACGAAATTTGCGTAGCAGTGAACGTGTTAAGGGTGAGGTAAACATGCAGTAGTTCGTTTGAAGGATGAGTCTCGCATTCGAAAGCGGTGTGGGAAAATGTTTTTTTTCTTCACTTACCCCCGTTCCGTCGCACCAGGGCGAGGCCAAGTGCCAGGATTCACGCCGATATCTGTAAGTCTAGTGAATGATATTTGTGTTTAACATTCATTAATGAATGGGAGTATTTTCTTAAATACACAATGCATTACGTGCTTCGCACGCCAACCCCCCTGTATTGGGAGTATTTTCAATACACAATGCATTGCTTGTTTCTGTAAGTCTAGTGAATGACAATTTGTGTTACTGTACCAGATCTTGTCATTACGTCACCTGTACCATTCTTCTCGCAAGAATGCACCGCTAATTGGAAACAATCTATTACCACAGACTAAATAAAGCCGCTTACGTTAAAGATACGACCAGGGCCGAAGATTACGAGTTATTGTTGTAAACGTAATGCTCTTAAAAGCACTTGGGTTAGATCTGCGCGTCCAGACAGAGAAGATTACAGAAGTACCTGAACATTAAGTTGCGTGAATAGTTCGGATCAGTAGAGCTGCATTAGTTGAAACGTAAGCAAGTTATCTTTAACTAAGGAAAGATGAGCTATTTCTGTGACCTAAGACCTAAGTTGTAAAGGATCACCGATCATGGTCCCCGGAACACGTCTCTGGTGTCATTAAACATTACATACAGGGTGTTACAAAAAAGGTTGGGCTGGCTATGCAGATTCAGATTCTACATGCAAAAATAAGTCGAAAATGTAGTATAACATTTTTTCGATTTCGGCTTAGTTTAGCCGTAATCCGCCATTTTGTTTCTGTACAAAAATTCACTGTAACTCTGGAAATAGATAAGATATCGATTTCAAATTTGGAATAAGCATTTTATATGTTACGATTAACAAGTGTACAAAGCACAAAGAATTTATTTTTATAATTTTCAAAATGGCGGCCGTTACAAATTTTTAACGTGAAATATCTTGAAAACCGTTAACTTTACAAGAGACAAAATATTTTCCTTGTTTAACGAGACACAAAATGCTTTTTTTGTAGTTTCAGTAGGTCAAAGGGCTACTATCGACAAAAAACTAAGACCATAATTTCTTGGTAATTGAATACAACAGCCAAAATTAGCCTAAAACCATAATTATTTTTTTAAATTTAACAATGTTTTTAGTTATTTTTGTAGCCGGCTATACAGAATCTGAATCTGCATATTCGCCTAAAAAAAAAAAAATTATGGTTTTAGGCTAATGTTTGTTGTAGGAAATTACCAAGAAATTATGTTTTTAGTTTTTTGTCGATAACTCGGTTACCCTTTGACCTACTGAAATTGCAAAAAAAGCATTTTGTCTGTCGTTTAAAAAGGAAAATATTTTGTCTCGTTTACATTTTTTTTCAAAGTTAACGGTTTTCAAGATATTCCACGTTAAAAATATGTAACGGCCGCCATTTTAAAAATTATAAAAATAAATTCTTTGTTCTTGGTGCACTTGTTAATCGTAACATATAAAATGCTTATTCCAAATTTGAAATCGATATCTTATCTATTTCCACAATTACAGTGAGTTTTTGTACAAAAACAAAATGGCGGATTACGGCTAAACTAAGCCGAAATCAAAAAAATGTTATACTACATTTTCGACTTATTTTTGCATGTAGAATATGAATCTGCATAGCCAGCCCAATCTTTTTGTAACACCCTGTATACAGGGTGTTCATTAAGTCTCTTTAACCCCCTTTATTATTTGTGTTGTTGAATATAAGTTAACAGAACTTTGTATATATACTGTGTTGAATAACAGGACACATTTTCTGACATATCCGACCCTCTATGATTTTGGGATGCTTAGGGGTGTTAACAATTTCAAATATAAATGTAGATCACGTAATACACCATTGACAATCTTATTAAAAAAGAAACACAATGGCGCAAACTAGAGCTTAAGCCCCCCAAAATCATAAAGGTTCAGATACGTCAAAAAATATGTCCTGTTATGCAACACAAGAAATATACAAAGTTCTGTTAACTTAGATACACAGGAGCTAGATTAGATGTCCATAAAGGTGGTTAAGGGGACTTTATGAATCTATACTAATACTAGCTGGCTTTGCACGGATAGACAAATCAAAGTTGAATGTATATTAACCAAAAAAATATATCAATAAATATATTACACTATGTATTTCTTATGGGGTTGTTTTAGTAACTTTGACCTCCCCAAACCCCCCTAAAATTTCGAATTTTTTGAAAACCTTTCTTAGCGAGCACCTATGGCCTTACAGAAAGCTACGTACCAAATTTCATTCCAATCCGTCCGGTGGTTTTTGAGATTTCGTGATGAGTGAACCAGTGAGTGGTATTTGGATTATATATATATATAGATTACTAGCTGACCCGTACGGCGTTGCCCGTGGTGGTTGGTATTTTCAGTCTTTTTAACGTAATTGTATTCTTTTTAAGTGTTCAGTCAGTGATTGGTATTTGGCTTTTATATATATAGATCTTAAATAATAAAATCACTGTTGTCATAATAATAAAAGATCTGAAATTATGATTTTAGTAACTTTGATCCCCCCCAAACCCCTCCTAAAATTTCGAAATTTTTCATACCCTTTCTTAGCGAGCGCCTATGGCCCTAAAGGAAGCTACATACCAAATTTCATTCCAATCTGTTCGGTAATTTTGGAGAAATCGTGATTTAGTCATTTTTACCCCCCAAATCCCCCTAAAATTTCCAATTTTAAAACCCTGTTTTAGTGAACACTTATGGCCCTAGAGGAAACTACATACCAAATTTCATTCCAATCCGTTTGAAGAAATCGTTTTTTAGTAACTTTGATCCTGCCAAACCCCCCATAAAATTTCGAATTTTTTCAAACTCTTTCTTAGTGAGCATTTATGGCCCTAGAGGAAGCTACATACCAAATTTCATTTCAATCCGTTCGGTAGTTTTTGAGAAATCGTGATGAGTGAGTCAGTGAGTGAGTGGTATTTCGCTTTTATATAATATATTAGTACCAGGAGACCGAGCTAAAGCTCGATTATAAGCAGGGCCTAGTTCGCTCACGTCAATAACTATTATTGCAAATTTCCGTGAACATCGTTTAGGTTAGGCCTATAACATTAAACAACTAAATAAAGGGTATGTTAATTTAGCAGAAGTATTCGTTGCCATGGTAACTATAAATAGATACAACATTAGGCTTACCTCTAATAAAATACAGTTTAAAAGAAAACAGATGATTATTGTAATGGCATTGAAAACATTTGCATCAGCTGTGCTTCGTTTAAAAGAAAACAGATGATTATTGTAATGACATTGAAAACATTTGCATCAGCTGTGCTTTGTATTGTTTAAAATGGACAAATTTCACTGTCTAATTTAATAAAAAGACGTAGAAAACGAATTTTCCCAGACTGGTGACTATTTCCAATCGATTTCTCCTGGCCAAAAGCCCCATATAAAATCAAAAAATCAAAAATCCTTAGACGGAGATTCCAGATCCATTTAGCAGACAGACAATTATCTCTCGCTTTACAAGGTAAGATATAGATAAAGAGGTAAAGTTTATTTTATTTGTTTGTTTGTATGTAGGGGATAATCTGTGGAACTACTGAACCGTTAGAAAAAATAGTTTTACTACTAAAAAGCTACACTATCCCTTAGTAACATAGGCTATCATTAATTTCGATAAAAACATTTTTTATTAGAATATTTGTAAATTTAGTCGGAAAACATTCTTAGGTTAGGCCTAGACTGTTAAACCAACACATGTATTCATGTTTATTACCATAGCAACCAATTGAATAAAATAACAGACAAAAGCGTTTGTTCTGTTATTTCCACGATTAACACCTGATTTCAAACTTTGAAGCAATTATTTGTTTTTTTTTAACTTTTACGTTAGGTTTTTTTTTTAAAGTGTAGAACTGAGCCTGCTGGTTCTTTTAACCTTTATTATAACTTCGGTTATAAAATATAAGAAATAATTTGATTTGAAATTTAACATTATTTTCCGTCTTAGCCTTGGGGTTATTGTTAATCCTACACCTTTATAATAAAGAAAACATAAAATGGTTATGTGTATAGAAGGTTCCGACGGGGTTGGCGTGCGGAGCACTCAGGGGTATCCCCTAGTTATGTATATAAGTGTTCGCACTTTAACGGCCGCATTTTACGTCCGAAGTTGGTACGCAGGATGGTTTTGTTAGCCAAAAATATCCAACAACCCCGGAAGTACGTTTTTTGGCCGGAACTATAATTTTTTTTAGATTTTCGCATTAGAATTAAACTTTTTTTAGTTTTGCCTGAAAACAATATATTTAGGAGGTTATTCTGAGCATTTCGCTTTTTTACACAACTTTATAGCCCGTCTGGTGCTCCCGAAATCGAGCAAAAGGTAAAATACCGTAAAAGTACCCAGTGTGTTTTACCTCGCGAAGCCATAATCCGAGGCAGCAAGGTCGAAAAAGCGTGCTGAACCAACGCATGCGCCGGAGCTGAACTCTTAGGTGCAAACAAACTCTACTAATGTATTTCGCATACGTAGGCAGCTATTCAGAACCCTCGTGAATAGACCAATTTCCGAAATAGTTGGTAGGCCCCTAAATCATATTGACATTCTAAATTCGTTCAAAACTCACGTCAACGGACGCAATTATTAGCGAATTTCCATAGGAAAAATGAGCTATTGCAGTGGCCCTTATGGTGAGACTCAAGGTCGGGAGTAGCAAATGAGCACCGATCATGGTTCCCAGAATTCTTCGGTGTGTTATTAAAATTCATGTATATATGTGTTCGCACTCTAGCGGCCGCATTTTAAGTCCGATTTGGCCCAAATTTGGTACACGTGTTGGTTGTCTATGACGAGTTTGTTAGCCAAAAAATGCAACAACCGGAAGTACGTTTTTTGACCGGAAGTAACTATTTTTTGAGATTTTTGCTACGAGAATGAAATTTTTTTAGAGTTTTTTCTAAAAATATAAATATAGGATGTTATGCTGCACACTTTGTTTTTTTACGCGACCTTATAGCTCGCTTGGTTCCCCCAAAATCGACCAAACGTATAATACCATAAAAGTAAAC
>JAGFPH010000278.1:643538-688695 GCA_018207615.1 Philaenus spumarius | reverse complement strand
GCGAGGACCGACCAACGTGCATGTGTTTTGTTATGAATAGGTGGGGAATGTTAGTAGAAGATATATTTCAGTTATTTGGGTTAGTTATATTAGTTGTTAGAGATAGTAGTATGTATAGATGTTGTATTGCGTAAAACAGACAGGAACTATGGATCCGGAAATATAAACTCGGTTGTGTAAGAGGTCATGTGACGCGGAACAAGAAACTGCTACAAAGGTAGCGGTTGTTTCGCTTGAGAGTGTCAACACGGAAGCTAAACGGATTATATAAGGATAATCCTAATCTAGAATCGAGGCCAGTTTGCTACGAGGGAGGCCCAGGGCAAGCATGCTGCGAGGGATGCTGGTTGGGTGACAAGTGAGTTGAGAGGATGTGAGTTAGGCCAAGGTGATACGGGAGAGGCCGAGGGTTAGGCCAATCTGCTACGAATTAGGCCAAGTACTGTGAAAAGTCGAACAAAGAAGCTGAACAGCGTAAGACGAGTCAATCTTACAGGAAGAATTCCACGGGTTTTGGGATCTTCAACAGAGATCGACGGACGAAGCCGGTTCTGCAGAAGAATGAGATCAGAGTGAGTAAACAAAGTACTTGAGTCTATTAAGTAGATCCACATTGAGTTTGGAGTTAAAGTTTAACAGAAGTAAATACAGTAGCTTTGTTTACCGGCATCTCAATTCAGTCTGTCTTACGAATGTAATATCTAGTAAAGGAAAAGTACGTAGCATAAGTGTAGGCTGATGTCAGAGATTGTATGTTTTATATAATTGCAAAGGCGTGCAAATAAAGCAATGTTAAAATAAGTATTACCACTGAACCACTGATTTGTTGTTATTGATCTGTCCTTCACAAATTTAACTTGTTTGAACCCGGGTAGAAAGGGCTAAGGTCCCTAACAGTTTCCTAAAAATTTCCTTACCTTAATGAACTGTACCGTATTATTTGTAACTAATGTGTTGTGCAAGTATTATGTTCTTTAAATGTTTTAAATGTTAAGGGTTTGTAGTTTATCGGCGATCATTATATAAACGCTAATCATTTTAAAGAATTTCATTCATTCGACAATGCCTGGACAATAGGCGAATAGTGTGCCATCGCTTAAACAGCGATCAAAGAAAGGACCGCTTACAACACAAAGGTATTTTTATATAAGGAAATATTGTTAAGGAAAAATGTATCGATAAAAGAAATATTTGGTATAAAATTCAAACCAAATTCCATATCTAGCCATATCAGTTGAATAGACACAGACATCATTACTATGGAAGCATGTGTTCATGTTTATGTTTGTTTGGACGTTTTTAAAATACCTCAGACAATTGTAAAATACAGGGTGTAATTAGTTTTCTTAATCCAAAAACGTAAACAGGAAGAGATTCATCAGCAGAATAGCGAAATGTATGGAAAAAACACTATGAGCAATGGAATTATCCAAAATTGGTAAGAGCATTTCAAGAAGGATTAATATTTATAATGCTCAGCATAGTTCGTGACTGCCTGCCATTTCTGAAGAATTGTTTTAGAAAGACGATTTCAAAATTTCGAGAAGACAAAAGTTTTATTTATAGTAATGCCTTTACATTCGCGGGCTTAGTAATCAGGATTTTGATTATTCGCTGTCGCTAAAAAAAAAACTGTATTAACCCTTTCCACTCCAATTACTGGGGACCTAGTGTTGCTATCAGGTCTGTAACATGTTTACTCCAAAAAAAAGTATTTCTGTCATTTCTAAAAGGCTGATTTGTTTTTGTAGTTTCTTCTATGACTAAAGTATAGATTGATATGAAAAAAAAACATATAATTTTATTTTCAAGTATATGTTTTTAATTTTTATTTATTGAAAAAAATATGAATTTGTAACAAGAAACCGGAATAAACAAGAATTTTGGAAAAATTTTCAATGGGAAGACCTATATTTGTTGCTTGTTTTTTGTTGTCTATATCATTATAAAAAAAAATAAGTGGTTTACACATGTTTTAGACACAACAATAAATTATAAAAAAATTATAATTGAAAAACTAGTTTTTTGTAAAAAATGAGTGTTTATGAAAACAATTAGTTTTGACACCAACTTGTGCAAAATTGCATCAACTATTTATTTTATTGCTTAATAGTATTATGTACATCAAAACTAGTAAGAAAAGCTTTTTTCAAAACTGATTGGTAATATTTTAATCACTCAGGTTCGAAACAAAAGTTCCGTTGCCACTAACTTCATTTTGTAACAAACTGCCGTCGTCTTCGTTCATTTTATTTCACAACAATCATTATTATTATAAAAAGAACAATATTCAAAAATAAACTGTGAAATTACACTCGAAAACCTAGTACAACAAAACTAAACAACGTGTAAGCTCACTAAAACACTGCATAGTAAGTAGGAACTAAACAACGGCGAGAGCAGACAGCTGTTTAAAGACGGCAAACATTACATTTTCTTAGATTTATTTACCACAGAAATTGAACTCAAATGGTTCTAAAAAAATTCCAAAGATAGCAGCACATTTCAAACTTCAACAATAGCGGTCATCAAAGTAACTACGTCTGTTCAAATGCAATCAAAGAACGTTATCATAGCGAGTTCGGGGCTCACCCGACATAGGGGTTCGTGCGGATTAGTAGGGTGCACGAACACATTAGTAGGGAATAGTAGGATTAGTAGGGTTCCACCAACACTCGAGTGGAAAGGGCTAAATAGCACAACAGTGCATGCATAATCCATAAACTACTACAGTGCTATCTTAGTACTGTAATTATTGTATGAATTTAATAGCATTGTATAAATAACACGTCGGCAAAACGCTCATAAATACAACAAAACCTACAACACAGCCCTGCGTGAATACAAGAGGACTTGTCCAAATAAAAGTCAATGGCATACTGTACTGAACAGTGTTTAAGTTAGTGACATCCATCTTGTATACAGCAAGTCAAATTAATTTAAAAGAAGCGACTGAAATATTTTGATTAGAGAATAGCTACGAAAATATCAGAAGTCGATCATTCTAGCGAATGCTCAATAAAATTTAGTCGAGAACTTGACATGGCATTAGCGCCGTACAACAAAGTGGAAACAGAACTAGAACTAAATGAAAACAAGTTTACAAGTTTTTTAAACTTAATTAAAATTAAAGTTTAATTTAAAAAAAAAACTTTTCTGTTTAGTTTTATTTTTGTAATTGTGGTGTTACAGATTTCACAGTGATAAATATTTCCAGAGTGGGCTGTACAGTTCTTAGATTTTAGTGAACTGTGTCGATGATTATGTATTTAGTGTTATGAAACTGAAATTATTCTGAGAGTTAAACAAAATCCAGAAGAAATTCAACCAGAAGATCCCTCTAAGACGCTGTCTTCCTACATAAATTGCTCAACAACCTGATCGACTCCCCAGAGCTTCTTGGTGCTATCAACTTTCGTTTTTTTCCTGGCACACGTTCAAGAAATCTTTTCTGGCGACGCTTCACAAGGACAAACTACCTACGAAATTCCACCCTCGACCGAATCAGCAATTGAAGGGCAATGAAATTGCTCCTTCTGTAGACATTTTCAACACCTCCCTTTCTGCCTTTAAGCAAGAAGTGTACCGTCTCTTGGCTGATGTGCCTTGACAAGCATGTCCTTCACCTTGCATTATTGTTTTCATTATTGCGGTTGTTATTGTTATCTTGTTCTATATAGTTTATTGTTATTTTTCCTTAATGCTTTTATTAATGTTGCATGCAAACCTATAATTTATTAAAGTTTTATATTAGATTATCTACATTAGTTCTCAGAAATCAATATTTATTAAAGTTTTCTATTATATTGTCTACATTCTAGTTCTCTGATATTATTATTTGTTCATCACAACTGTTATTCATTGTTATACAATCGCATATTGTTGTTATCGTCTTGTTTTATTGCAATTGCTTAGTTATCAATGTAATCAATTTTTACCTTTATACATTGTTAACTAGCAAGGTCATCAAATTATTGTATCTTGTTGTAAATGGAGGTCCGTTGGTAAATAAATAAATAAATAAATAAAATACATTTTTCAAAAATAAAGTAAATAAATGTAAGTAAACATGAAATTTATTATCCTATGCAAATTAATTATTGGTATTAGTGTAATAGGCATAACGTTTTGAAACTTTCTATATGTTACAAACATAACCTCCCTTTTCCCATAAAGATTTGGTTTTCGCTATTTGCGGTAATTTTTCGCAACCTATCTCGAATAACGAGGGATTGCTGCAATTAATTTCTCCATGTTTCAAGGAGTGTTGTTTATAAAATTGTGTCAGAAAGATTAAAATACCGTAAGCTGTGCTCATGATGGGTACCGGTATTAAAAGACATGCCTTTTATAAATTGTATTCCGTCAGAGTTTCCACCAAAGGACAGGAATTGTCAGAGCTTTTTGAAACAGAGTTTGGAGTTAACTGAGGTTATATTCCAAGTTCTTCTTTCTTCTCTATGTTTGTTATTAACGCTGATGAGTTTATGGAATGGGGAGTTAATATTGGTGAAGTTCAAATTAAACCTTTGGCATAAGCTGATTGCATTGTGTTAGTTGCTCATGACAAGCAGAACTTGTGAACATTTTACAAAAACTGTTTTAGAGGGAACATCCACCTTATTTGTTGACCACGGTGCAATCCCTTGCTCTTCCTGTTGTCGAATTGTCAACACCACAACACAGTTCAAACAACAACACAAAAACGGGTTACCGTTTCAACACGGTCGTCAAAGTCACAAAAAAACAATGAACACAAAAAGAACATGAAATCGCACAAATTGTCTTACGTTTCACGAAGACTGATAACACTACGCTTCTTCAGAAACCGATATAATATTACATGCATTCAGGTGGACGAAGGCCTACTACACGCTTGTTACACCGTTATGTTACTGACAATCCTCGTGTCTTATCAGTATGCTAACATTGTGGGCCTGAACCTCTGGGGGAGGGGGTTAATCTGAATTTTTCTCTCTATTTCATTTTTCATTAAAGGGACATGGGGAAATGAGACACTGAGTTGTGTAAAACAATTAGTATCAATCGACATACATGCTGCTTCGATTAAATTTCTTTTTCTCCAGTTTGTTTCTTTATGAATAATACTGGCAGCTTCCCAATTTATAGTATGTCCTGACTTCGACTGATGTTCACATGTCTTGGAATAGTTAACCCTAGAAGTGGCGCATCGTTAAAGCTAAAATTAAAAATCCTGTTTATAGCGTTTTGCAAGCACATTTTTAAAAATTCGCCAAAAATTGTAAATGAACCCCAATCCAAAGGTGTTTCATAGCTTTTTTGTAGAAGAAACTTCAAAGAATTCAAATATGCCACTAAAATTTTTTTTCTTTTGAAATTGTAAAAGTTATTACCTTAGAAAGCAAAAAATGTTCAGAAACAGAAGGAAAAAACAACTTTATGTCTACATAAACAATAGTAAAACATTTTTGTATTTTTTTTCAAAATTCACAAAAGTTTTATAATTTAGTTCTAAATAGAAGTATGTAAAAATATATTTCAATTTCACGATTATTTAGTTCAAAATAACACTTTGAACGTTTTTACTACATAACCTGCAAATCATGACTAATTTCAAAGTGACTAGGCCTATACATTTTTTACTTCAAACAATGTTTTTTTTTTATACCAAAAATTCGAGAATGAAATGTAGAATTGAATAGTATTCTACCCGGTTTCAAATAACTTTACATTT
Organism: Philaenus spumarius; assembly: GCA_018207615.1. Taxonomy (NCBI): domain Eukaryota; kingdom Metazoa; phylum Arthropoda; class Insecta; order Hemiptera; family Aphrophoridae; genus Philaenus; species Philaenus spumarius. Next base: position 682,979 of record JAGFPH010000278.1, on the reverse strand, counting down.
TGAAATCACAAATCAAAATATCAAATTGGCAGCCTAACCAAAAATCTTATTTCTTCACTTACCGTTTTGTTAGAACACAGTTATAAGCCTAATTTCACTCAAACACAATCTACACTTATTTATTTATAACTAAAACACAATATAACACTATTTTATAAACTGTAATAATCATAAAATAACCAGGTAAGTAAGTAAGTAAGTAAGTCAGTCAGTAAGTAAGTAAGTAAGTAAGTAAGTAAGTAAGTAAGTCAGTAAGTAAGTAAGTAAGTAAGTAAAACAAATGTAATAACTGATGTATAAAACAAACTACGTTGTAAGAGTTGTAAGCTTTAGAAGTTCATTGGTATCAACCTATGAAATCTAAATGTATTGAATTGGACATAGATAAAAACTGTGAAGTTTTCTTTTTAAAACCATATATTGTACATTTTAGGGATATATCGAATAAGACTGTAAGAATCGATTCCAAACAGGCTTGCATATTGGCCAAATCTATGACCAATTACAAGCTTTCACCGTAAATCCTGTAGAACAGCTGTTTTCAAAGTAACATGTGATTTGAAGACACTATTTTAAAGAGAATCGTCTGCTGAATTCAATGCTGTTATGATCTTCTTCATAAATGACTTCTGTGAGGAGTTGCAGACCGTTGAAATGAGACAAAGTCTTGACAGTATACGGGGTTCATTGAGGCGTGAATCACAGCTGATTTGCGTACTAAAATTTTGAAACGGTGATTACGTATGTAAATATACGTTTTACGAAAAAGTTGTAAATACAAAAATTATAGTTTAATTCATTACCTTTCCAACAGTACCGGTTTTATTACGATTGGATGATTTTAAGTGGATTAAATTATCGATTATGCAAATATATGCAAATTCTCACTAAGGTTCGAGCGGGTTGCATTTGCGCACGAGAGACTGCAGTCTGCCACTTTGAGGGTTAATGTCTTTTTTGGTCACATGATCCCAATGTTCTTGCAGACGTATATTTACTGGCCTTGAAGTTTGACCAAAATAATTGTAACCAAATTGGCAAGGAATTTTATAAACAACGTCCTTCTCAGTAAACACAATGAGGTTTTACCCTGGTCAAAAGGTTCCGCAATTTAAAAACAGTCCTAATGTTAAATTTTGAGTTTATTCTCCGTATTTTCTCTGATAAGCACCTTACATAAGGAATGAATACTGTAGCAATAGGTTTTTCCCTTGTATCACTGTCAATAGTTTTGTTAGTTTCAGTTTTTTTTATGGCTTTATATATACAACTCATAGGATATCCATTATCCCGGAGTTCATCAGAAACCCGCTCTATCGCCTAGCCTCTCTCAAAATCATTCGATGGAACCCTCCTAGCCCTTCAAAACAAGCTCTGTGCAAGACCAAGCTTAACATGTTCCGGATGATGTGAATTATAATGTAAGTTCTTTCCAGTATTCATGAGTTTTCTATATACTGAAGGAACAATCCCGATATAAATAAAGACAACATTCCCCTTAGACCTATTGTTAGTTCGATTGGCTCACCCTGTTATGAACTTTCAAAATATTTACTTCCTATCATATCCATGATTACCATATCATATATGGTAATTCTGAAACGTTTGTTAACCTTTTGCGCTTCATAGGCGAACTCAGTCCGACATCACTAATTTGCCGTTGCGCTCCTCTGTCGGACTCATTCCGTTTTAATATGATTTCTATGTTCTAAATTAGTATTGAATCTGTGGTTTTTGGTCTAATGAGACTTCAATGTTGTTAAAACAGTTTAGAAACCAGTGACAGATTATATTGGATGTGGAATATATTTTATATCGCTCTAAAGTTCAGCAGGTGTTTGCCAGTCATGGTCGAGAAATACAAGTAGCATCGTCTGTTGTCTTGCGTCTTGTAACTTTTGTTTATGCTTTCACAAGTGGTATTTATTTTTATTATACTTTATTATTTTGCAGTTTTTTAAAACTCTTTTGTTTAAAAATTTGTTTATGTAAATAATGCAGTAATCTTGTTTTTGTTTTATTTTTTGTTGAGAAATGGCAACTTTTTAAACTATATGTACCATTATTTCACAAAAATGATATTGTTAAAATAAATTCTTGAATAAATATAAACAAAATTGATATATTTAAACACATATATTTACTGTAAAAAGTATTTCCAAGCTCTAATCACTTTTATTACTACTTTTAAAATCGTATACAAAACCTTTTTTTTTACTTGTTTGACCTATTTTAATATATTCAAAATTGGCCTACTCATTAAAAAAAATGTTGTTAAACCTCAAGACTATTTGTTTTATTATTTATAACTAGGGGAGACCCCTGCGTGCTCCGCACGCCAACCCCCGACGTAACCTTCTAAAAACATATGTTATGTTTTATTTATAATAAAGGTGTATGATTAATAATAACCTCAAAACTAAGATGGTAAATAATTTTAAATGTTCAATTTAAATTATTTCTTATATTTTATAACAGCAGTTATAATAATGGTTAAAAGAACCAGCAAGGCTCAGGTCTACTCTTTAAAGTGTTAACCTAAAAGCTAGAAATGCAAAAAATAATTGCTTCAAATTTTGAAATCAGCTGTTAATGGAAATATTGGAGCAAATATATTATTTGTTATTTTATTCAATTGGTTGCTATGGTAATAAATGTAAATACATGTGTTGATTTATCATTCTAGACCTAACCTAAGAATTTTTCCGATTAAATTTATAAATATTGAAATAAAAAAAAGGTTTTTATTGAAATGAATTATAGCCTATGTTACTCAGGGATAGCGTAGCTTTTTATTAGTAAAACTATTTTTTCAATCGGTTCAGTAGTGCCAGAGATTACCCCCTACATACAAACAAACAAACAAACAAACAAACAAACAAACAAACTTTACCTCTTTATAATATTAGTATAGATAGTCACATTTATTATAAAAAGGTTTTTGAAAAGCTGTTATCTCTATTATTCTTATTTTTAATTTCACAAATGGTAAGCACTAATGGTTGAACTAGGCTGAGAAATACAGTTTCTGCTTACATACATAATTGCTGTATACAATTTTTGAGTGTCCCCCAAAAATGGGGGATTTGGGGGCAACTTAAATTTTTTAAATGGGAAGTATGGTCATATGTGATACCTCATTTTAAAAGGTCTCTGTTTAAGACTAGGAAAATGACATAAAAAAAATAAAATCGGACCACTCAAAACAAAATAGCGGCCCTAAACGTGTTGAAATAAATCGACATAAAGTTGCTAATATCTCGAAAAGGAAAAGTTTTTAGAAAAAATTTCAAGAGACAAAAAATGTTTATTTCAAAGTGCTTGATCTAAACAATTATTGCTTCCAAATCAATTTCGTAAATTTTAATTTTTACAAAATTTCTAAGATGGAGGAATAAAAATTAAATTTACGAAATCGATTTGGAAGCAATTTTTTACATCGAGCACTTGGAAATAAAAATTTTTTGTCACTTGAATTTTTTTCTAAAAACTCTTCCTTTTCGAGATATTAGCAACTTTATGTTGATTTATTTCAACATGTTTAGGGCCGCCATTTTGTTTTGGGTGGTCCGATTTTATTTTCTGTATGTCATTTTCCTAATCTTAAATAGACCTTTAAAATGAGGTATCACATGACCATACTTCCCATTTAAAAATTTTAAGTTGCCCCCGAACCCCCATTTTTGGGGGACACTCAAAATTTCCGATAACGTCAAAAGATACTTTGATCCCTCAGTTACCCTTGTCAAGATCCATAAGCCCATTGAACTTAAGAATCCTTTTAACAAGGTTATCTTGAGGTATGGTTTGTTTGTTCAATTACCAAAGGTTTCATGTTCCAGCCTCTCATATTCGTAAATTAGGTGCGGTTTCCTCCTGCAGGCCACAATTCTTGCATTTAGGATTTGCAGTAAAAATGCCCATGAAGAGTAAGCTGGAGGCTTAGGTGCAAACAAATTTTACTAATATATTTCGTAGACAAGGCAGCAATTCAGTGCCTTTGTGAGTAGATCGTTTTCCCACATAGTTGGTGGAAATGCTAAAATATATAAATTTAATTTTGGAAATTCGCTCAACTCATGTCACCAGTTCAGCTCCGGTGATTATTTTATTTGCAGAAATCAAATTAGGCAAATTGAATTTTATGTTGCACCTGAATGCGTTATAATGTCTATACAGATACTGGAGTGGCTTAAAACTTCAAGGCTAGGGATACCTATAATGGTTTATACTATTGACCGAAAGTATTTATAGACTTTTTTTTTAAGTCCTGCTGTTTTGCACTTCAAGGCCAATGAAGACGGGACCTACAGTTTTACATGGAATCCGAACCACAGCCAATGATGTCTGTTAAGAATCCATTTAGAAAATTATTCGGAGTCAATGGGAATTGAACCCGGAACTTTTCCATTGATGGTTGCCATGACGATTGATAAAGCTTTCATGTCTTAACAATCACGGACATCGTGGCTTCCTTAGTATTTGATAGAATCCCACATTAAGGTAAAAAACACACACATCATTTAGTAAGCTCTACAGTAAAGACTCAATAAATATTATTGTACTGAATAATGAGTGATAACTATACTGGTGACATAAATTCTGTTCTATTCTAAATAAATACTAAACAATATTGACTCACTAATTTTGCCCGCTACAGTCGAAGCATTAAGACCAGCGTTGTTCTTCTCGACTCTAAACGACACCTCGTTGACATCAACACTGAAAATAGAGAAAAAAACATCAGTTTTCGTTTAAAACAAAACCAAGTTTAGTGGTTTGCCACAGACTGCGTTTTCTCCGACCTTTTAAATGGTGACAAATGTTTTGCTTTAATCTGGACTTTCAAACCACTGTTTTGGTTTTTCTATATTGCATGTTAATACACACATAACTGTAACCACATAATTCACAAACACATACTAATAAATACATTAAATCTATAATTTATGCCAATATTATAAAGAGGTAAAATTTGTTTGTTTGTATGTAGGAGGTAATCTCTGGAACTACTGAACCGATTGAAAAAATAGTTTTACTAACAAAAAGCTACACTAACCCTAAGTAACATAATCTATAATTCATTTTGATAAAAACATTTTTATTTCGATATTTGTAAATTTAGTCGGAAAAAATTCTTAGGATAGGCCTAGACTGATGAACCAACATTACCATAGCAACCAATTGAATAAAATAACAGATCAACAGCTGTTTGCTCTAATACTTCCATTAACAGCTGATTTAAAACTTTGAAGCAATTATTTGTATTTCTAACATTTAGGTCAGATTTTTATTAAAGTGTAAACCAGAGCCTTGCTGGTTCTTTTAAGTTTATTATAATTGCTGCTATAAAAATATACGAAATAATTTGATTTGAACAATTAACATTATTTACCATCTTAGCTTTGCGGTTAGTATTAATCCTACACCTTTATTTTAAAGAAAACATAGCATGTGACTATGTGCACAGAAGGCTCCAACGGGTTTCCGCTAGTGTATTATAAAATGAAAATATAGTGTGTTTATTACAAAACTATCAATCTGATTATAATGAGACTTACCTTATTACATTGATTAACATCTAAAAGTACATTTCACATTATTGCATAATGTTTTGATATGTATTTAACAGTTTAACCAACATACAAAGTAAATTAAAACACACAGGACATTGTCAAAGTGTTAGGCTTTTGATACAAATCAGTTGTTTTATTCATAATGGTCGCTTGTCACGTTCGTTCACTCCATAATATTTACGTTATTTCAATTTTTATGTAGGAATCCTAAATATTTTCGGGATAAAAAGTAGCATAGAAAAGTCCTCTACATGCAAATGAAAGTTAGTCAAAATTGGTTCCGCCATTCCGGAGATGAGCCCGGACAAACAAACAGACAGACAGTCTGACAAAAAATAAAAACAAACATGATTAGGTTTTGTTAAAGTGTGAGCAACTATTTGAGCTTAGAAAAAAGTATTTATTTAAAAATCACAGACAAAAAAGGAAAATTTTATTTATACTTGTGTATTTATAGATTTATTAAGTACTAGGGAAAACCCCTGTGTGCCCCGCACACCAACCTCATTGGAACCTTATTCTATGTACATAATCATGTTAGGTTTTCTTTATAATAAAGGTGTAGGACAATAACCCCAAAGCTAAGATGGTAAATTTAATAATGTTAATTGTTCAAATCAAATTATTTCGTATATTTTATAACAGCAATTATAATAAAGGTTAAAAGAACCAGCAAGGCTCAGGTCTACACTTCAATAAAAACCTAACCTAAAAGTTAGAATTACAAATAGTTGCTTCAAAGTGTAAAATAAGGTGTTAATGGAAATATTAGAGCAAACAGCTGTTTTATCTGTCATTTTATTCCATTGGTTGCTATGGTAATTCATCAGACTAGGCCTAACCTAAGAATTTTGTCCGACTAAATTTACAAATATTGAAATAAAAAATGTTTTTATCAAAATGAATTATAGCCTATGTTACTCAAGGATAGTTTAGCTTTTTATTAGTAAAACTATTTTTTCAATCGGTTCAGTAGTTCCAGAGATTAGCCAATACATACAAATAAACAAACAAACTTTACCTCTTTATAATATTAGTATATAGTTTGTACGATGATATGGTCAGGTCTCGCAGGCATAGTCTTGAGATTTGTGAGTTAAATAACAGGCTTTTCATTTATTAAACATATACTGTACTACTTTTTATGCAGAAGTAGGGTTTTAGAAACTTTACTGTTCAAGAAATAATATTTTATGTTAAAAAGTTTCCTAAATGTGATAATTTTTCGTCTGAAGAAAATGTCTAGGTTTTATACTATTCGTTATTTTTACATACAAAAATGTACAGTAGAACTTGGATAATTCAAAGCTGATGGAATTAATGTAAAAATTTGAATTATCAAAAAATTTGAATTACCGTATACAGTAGAGCGTCGAAAATCCGAACTAATTGGGACCAAGGGGGGTTCGGATTAAAAAAATAACCAAGAAAATGCCATTTAAGCTAAAATATATGCCCTTTAATCGATTAAAGTGGTTAAACAGTACAAGCAGTAATATAATTAAAATACAGTATGTAAGACTACTTATATATATTATGATTTAGAAGAACCTGCAAGTACAGTAGGGATAACATAATTACACTTGTAACTCTCAATTACAGTACAGTACATGATTAAAAGTTGACTTTATTTGTAGAAATGAAAAATTCAAAAATACTGGACAGTACACTACTGTATGTAAAACACACTGTTATAATGATTACACAAAGAGAAATGAATGCACTTTTTATATAAAAAAGGGACTTTACACAAAGAAAATTGAAATAACTTTTCTGTACTAAAAAACTATAACAGCTAACAATAGACAAGCCAAGGTCATTGCCCCGCCCCGCCTCAGGCAACCCTCAGTCAAACCCTCAGTTTATTGCTAGCGGTAAAGCAGCTTATTAGCGTGACATACTGACAGCCAGTCTGCTGTGAGGGCGTGTGAGAGAAAATATATTAAGAAGTGTTTAAAAAGAGATAATAATATCAAACTGCGATGGAGATTTTTGTGAAATTTTTAACGACGGAATTGGAATTTGCGAAAAGAATTTTTTGCAGGGGCTGCCTCTGAACACGTTTGGATTTTTGACATTTCGGATTATTGACGTTCGGATTATCGACGCTCTACTGTAAAAGTAAAATTGTTTTTCAATTTTTATGTTCTCAAAATGATTGCAATAAAAACTATCTTGAATATGTTTATTATATAAGGTTTATTTTCACAAATCAAAAGTAAATGATGCTTTTTTATTATGTGCAATATAATACAAAAATATATACTGTACTTTAACAAATTATTGTGAAATGTCCGATTGCCTTGTAGAATTAATTGTTTTTACGTTTGCAAAATCCTCAAGTACGTTAAGAGAATGAAAAACCGCTTCACTTACACTGGTTTGTCCTTCAATGCACCGCCGAAATTCACGCAATTGCTGAAGAGCCTCAGACGTTGTAGGGATTGGGGAATATTCAACTTCAGCTTAAACATATCTTCTAAATCCGACAATTCAACACATTTTTTCTTTTTCACTTCTTCTAAAAAGTTCACTTGGACGCTGGTCAGATTTCTAAACGAATACAGCTGCTTATTTTAAACAGTTTGTTATTGTTGTTTTAGTAACTTGTGACCATGTATTGTGACACATTCTTACTGCTTGAAGGATATTGATCTTTAAATTTTTGTTTTCCAGTGAATCTGTCAAGAGCGTTTGTACAATAAGTCGCCGGTAAAATGCTTAACACTTTTTATAATGACCTGATCCATTAGGAGTAAAACTGAAGTCATGTTCGGGGGGAAAAAATAACCGTAACGTTGTTCATAAGTGGGACAGAGTTATGCAAGTTTCAATAAACAAGATGATTGGTCTGTTCTGTTTACAAAAGGGTTTGTCGAGATTTAACAACCGACAGAGATTAAGCAGAGCATCAATCGACAAACTTCGTATCGGTACCTAGAGAATTCTTGGAAGCCGGTACCACGCCTAGAATTACAATACATGTACAAACAATAGCAGCTAGGCTATGTCCTATCCCCTATCTACCTGACAGTAACCTATTTATTCAGCGATCCCTTTCACACCACAAGATTTTATTTTTAGTGTTCATAAAAAAACTACGAATTAAAGAAGTTGACTTCGAATTAGCCATAATTTTTTTACATTGATTTCATATAAAGTTCAAGGAACCGAACTGAAACTTCGAATTAACGGTAATTTCAAATTAAAAACATTCGAATTATCCAAGTTCTACCGTATCGCAATCTCCCAATTGAATTTCAACTTCCCAAACACATGAGTACTCACTGAATATTGGAGAATGTAGACTCTGGAACGTGAAGAAGATGGGCGACAGCGTGGGCGATCGCTCTGCCTTCATCCCACGTTCTGATACTGAACAGAGAATAGAAAACTAGGTTACACAACGAAACTTAGAAACACTAAATTATATAAATACATGTTTTAACTCTGCAAGGAATGGTGATTTACACACTGTATGTAAAATTGATTAAGTAAACCTATTTTGAATAAAATAATCCAACTTTAAATAATTAAAACCTTTCATAAATTCATTATTGTATAAAATAATATGTATGAGACCAGTTATCAACTAAGTCCTATAGAATATATAATCAGAGGTTTAACCTTTAATTAGTCGCGTCACGGTATTTTCTACCGGGTTCATTTTCTTTTGCACAGAACATACCGGGTGTTCTTGTTAGAAGTACAACTGACTGTACAGCTGTTCCCCCACCCCTTATGAACCACTGGGATGTGCAGGTGTCAGTTTTGCTCTAGGCGTGTGTCTGTCAATATCGTTTTCCTACACGCCTGGTAGAAAGTACCGTGCGCGACTAGTTGTGTTTTCCTTTTTCACGGTATAAAGTTCCGTGTGCGATACATTGTGTTTTAGTTTTTATTAGTTGTTTATTAGTTTATTTGCCTATATTATCTTACTTACGTTTCGTTTACCCATAAATTAAGTTAGCATGGATCCCCGTGAGGAACAAAGAATTTCCGATCTATTGTTAGAGCCGGAATCAGAGGGAAACGACACATTACCTTATGACAGCGAAGGTGAAGAAGATAATGTGGAAGTGTGTAACCTTGACACTAATTCTGAGCAATCCGAGGATGAAGAACAATATGACGCAGTTTTCAATGTAGAACAATCTGACTCTGTGCAAAATTTAAATCCAGGTGATCGAACCATCAATATTTTTGACATAACCCGAAACAAAAACTTTATTTGGGGAAAAGACAACCTCACCCGATGGTATTCGTGTGTACCGCCTCGTCCCAGGAATGTTAGACCTAGGCCTCACAATATTCTTAGGATGCATCTACCTGGCGTTCGAGGAGATGCTCGTAATGCTAGTACTATATTAGATTGTTGGAAATTGTATTTTACTGACCCTATGCTTGAAAACATTCTCCGCTATACAAATCAACGAATTGCAATGAACCGTCAACATTTTCAAAGAGATAGAGACGCAAAAGATACAGACATTGTGGAGTTAAAAGCTCTGTATGGACTACTATACATGGCAGGAACACTGAAATCGTCTCACGAGAATCTTGATGATTTGTATGCTGATTTTACTGGAGTGGAATTTTTTCGTTCTACAATGGCTTTGAGAAGATTTAGATTTTTGTTGGGCTGTCTTCGCTTCGACGATATAAATACTAGAGAACAACAACGTCTGAATGACAAACTTGCTCCTTTACGAGATGTGTTTGAAGAGTTTAACACTAACTGCTCCAAACATTATACAATTGGAGATAATACAACAATAGACGAAATGTTGGAGCCTTTTAGAGGCCGTTGCCCATTTAAGCAGTATATTAAAAGTAAGCCTAACAGATACGGTATAAAGGTGTATGCTCTAGCTGATGCAAAAACATTTTACGCATGTAATATGGAAGTATATTGTGGGAAACAGCAACAAGGACAATATAGTGTTAGTAATAAAGCCCAAGATGTTGTGCTTCGAATGGTGCGGCCTATTTCTCAGTCTGGCAGAAATGTTACAGTTGATATTTTTTTCTCTTCACTACCACTCTGTGATACATTGGCAAATGATCACAAACTTTCGCTTGTAGGAACTTTGCGTAAAAACAAGCCTCAACTACCACAAATAGTGACTTTGACCACAAACCGTGCATTGTACAGTAGTTTGTTTTTTTATGGTGAAGACAAAACCCTTCTTTCATACAAATCTAAGAATAATAAAGTAGTCTTACTGCTTTCCTCATTGCATGACTCAGACGACATTGACAATGATAGTGGTGAAATGTTGAAACCCGAGATCTTAACGTTCTACAATAAAACCAAAGGAGGTGTTGGATAAGTTAAAGGCCACTTACAACGTAGGACGAAAAACAAACAGATGGCCCCTGGCTCTTTTTTTGCTCTTATGAACATTGGTGGAGTTAATGCTAATATAGTTTATTTAGCAAATTCACAAACAAGTATTGTACGCAGAGAATTTTTGAAAACTCTTGCAAGAGAATTATGTGTTGAACATATAAGAAGAAGAGCTTTGCAAGAAAACCTACCTCTGTCATTGAAGCGACAAATAAGAAGACTTGCTGGTGTTGAAGAAGATGTGGGAACACTACGTGTAGCTAGAGCACCTCGACGATGTGAATATTGCACTTGGAGAGAAAACAGAAGAACAGTTGTGACGTGTTCATCCTGTTTAAAGTAATATTTGTAAACAGCACACAACTTCACTGTGTAATAACTGCGCAGAAGATGCAAGTAATGAGGACGGTAATGAAATAGAAGAGGCTTAGAGGAACTTCTGCCCGACAACTCACAGCAGCAAAATACAATTATTTCAGGTTTTTTTATAAATATTATTTAATATTATAATCGTATATTTTACTATTATTAATGTACTGTTCCGTTGTACAATTTTTTAATGTAATATTTTAATAATTATGTATTTCACTTGTCTGTTTGGTTGTACGTACTTCTGTTTTATTATTTTTAAATGAGGCTAGACTTACTTTTTCCTGTCAAAGTAAATTTAAATATAATCTGTTTCTTATTATATAAGCTGTATGTGTTTGTTTGTAAACATTAAAATATCTTTTGACCTTAAGTATGAGAATTTGTTATACCCGGTATTTTCTTCCGTGCGCGACTAAATATGTAATATTAATCACGCGACTAAGTAAAGGTTAAAAAAATGTTTTACAAGAAATTCAAAAAGTTAGTAGCCTAACAAAATCTGTGTTGGATACAATTAATTTAAATGAGATTTAATACTAATTGTCTTACATGCCTATTTTTAAGAAAAATTCCAAAATACAGTACACTAATTTAAATATTTACACATTATCTGCCCATTTTTCCTACCTACTCTCTACCAGTGTCCAGGCCTATACCTAGATCACTAGTGTTATTAATAGAACGGATATTGTCAATGAAACTATTAACCGTGGAACCGGCAGATCGCACGAAACATGCGATCATGACAACACATTTGTAGTGCGTGATTGTATTGAATATTTGACCCACTAAAAATCTTCCAATCTCAAAAAGACAAACACCATTGGAAAGGTAATGTTTTAAACTTTAATTGTTGTATTTACAATTTCTTTCTAAAATGTATATTTACATACGTAATCATTGTTGCAGTTTATTAGTTTTCTACAAATCAATCGGCGCCCGAATATTCATACAAAACATAACGAAATAACTCAATTTTCATCAATCTCTACAGCCCTCCCAGTATGTTGTCTTAGTTAAACCTATATATCAATGGATTCACCACAATTTCCCCTATCCAAAACTTCCATCCAATCAAAAATCGGACAAATAGGTGGGAAGTTATGGAGCGGTTTGTATACCCTTGTAATTGGTCAGTTATTCAACCAATAAACAGCCTTACTTATTACAGGTGATATCTGTGTGACCACAATCTATTTTTAGAGATATTTTGGTATCTTTATAAAGATAATGCTTCAAGTTAACTTTCCCTGTAAACCAAATATGTTTTGTTTGAACAGTTTGTTGTGTAGGGCCGTGGGAAAGTGACTGTTACTACGTTCTCATCCTACGTTTGAATTTGAACCGTAACGTACTTTTTAACATGGGTAGACATAGAAGTTTTCACGGCCTTCTCGTATAGCTTGTATAGACGGGAGGTTTCTATTTTTGTTCTCACTTTTGTTATTCAAATAATTCTAAGTCAAACACCTTTATGAAAAGATAATTTACAAGTATACAGTCCAATTCCTTGATTTATTCTGTACACTTTGTTATAATAATATTTTATTTTTGGGCAAAGCATACATTAGTAAATTAATTTTCAAACTTGGCATACTTTTGATAGGAGTCTTGTAGTAGGAACATAACAACTCGTGTTTTCAAAATAAAAAATTTGAAAATGTTAAATGTTTTTATACAGTTCTATTTAGAACTAAATTACAAAACTTTTTAACACTTATGGAAAAAATTACAAAAAATTTTTACTACTTTTTATGTAGACCTAAAGTTGAACTTTTATTTTTCGTAACTGAACATTTTTTGTTGAGCTAATAACTTTGTAAATTTTACATCTATCATTTTTTTACTGGCATATATAATTTTTTTGAATCTTTTTCTACAAAAAAGCTATGGAACACTTTTGGATTGAGGTTCATTTACTATTTTTGGCGAATTTTTGAATAAATGCTTGCACACACCAAAAAATCCATTTTCGTTAAGCTGCCGGTTCTAGGGTTAAGTAATGAATCATACAGTAATGTATTCATCACAATTTTTATAATTAATCATTAAATTCACTGTCAAACTGAAATAACAAATCCTGCAGTATCACTTTCTTCGTCCAAATTTGTTAAATTGTTTATAATAGGTGTGATTACTAGTAAAAATAATTCAATCACGCTGCTGTCGTGAGTTGAGCGAATTTCCAGAATTAAGTTTATATGTTTTAGGGTTTCAACCAACTATTTGGGAAATTGGTCTACTCATGAATTCGCTGAATAGCTGTTTGCGACCCTCTTTCGCTCAATGGACCTAGTTACCTTCTAGTTTAAATTTAATTGAAATAACTCCCAAGAGTGGTACGGTATAAACATATGAAAAGACGCGCCTGGACGTAATCAGGGCAAAAAAAATTGTAGCAAAACATCGTGGAAGGTACAACACCCCCGTTACAGATGAAGTTGTAGTGGTATTAGTTGATCAGGAATTCAATAGACGTGGCATTGTATTGCGTACTCACGATGATCGCCTACAGCACATTTTTTAAATATACCGGGATTATGAAGCCCTGCAATATTCTAATTTACAGCCTCGATGAAATCGGGTACAATTGGAAGGTTGTGTACATAATACAGTACAGTCCCGCTATTCCAAACTAATTGGGACCGAACACTGTTCGGATTAGAGGAAATTCAGAATAGGCGGATTTCATGAATAATATCAACGTATTGACTTGTTAAGGCTTAAATTATGTGGGGTACATCTGCTAATGTCAGCTCTATCGTTAATCCGCTCGTGAACGCTCAAACTGAACTCATATCACACGTAGACGCGCCGAATGCTTTTGATCTCGCCTTAGTGTAGGTTTACACCATCGGTTTTTTCCTTCCGTTTCGTTGCGATTTGGGTTTTTTCTAAAAACGGAAGTAAAGGTTTGTTTGAACTGTGCGTTTTGTCATCCCGCAGCCTGTCCGTTAGTACCGCATCGTCTTGGAAAAAGAACGAGAAAAAATAAAACAAAACTGGACAATTCCATCAGGCCCATTGGGATTAATGTGTTGTCAATTTCCGTTAACCAAAATGCAACGCAACGGAAGGGAAAAAACAATCACAGTCTTTAATTCTTAAGTGTGTGTAAATTAGTTATTTTTGTGTTTAGCAGTATTAAATATTATTCAACAGAAATGTATAAATGGAGTTAATATGTACTGCAAGTAACCAGCTTTCATTAAAATTTAATTTCAGGCGTTTCCATCAAGCTTAGGCTCTATGTATGTCTCTAATTAACTTCTTTGTATAACTGTAAATGAACGTTTTTCCACAAACGTTTTATCTCCTGTTTTTGAATTTAAAAATCGGTATTTTTTTTCAACTCTGTTCGGATTTTTGGAATAGTGAGGTTCGGAATAGCAGGACTCTACTTTACATTTTGCGCGTATGAAATCGCGAGCACAGCTACTCAAAATGTAAAATGTCAACATTACCTTTTTTTGAAGCCTATATAAGCAAAGTTGGTGTCGATCAGGTCGTATTGACCCGAAGGTGGAATGGTTGAAGAATCATCATCAGAAGTCGTCCTGACCGTCTTCTTACGGGGTGGAGCAGCGACTGGCTTTTTTTCAACCTAGTGAACAGAAGGAAACTTAGTAAGCCTTAATATTTAAGTGGCGTGTTCAAAAGTTAGTACTGTTTTCTGTTAATTCCGCCGCAGTGCTGCAATTGTCGTACTACTTTTAACCAGCTTCTCAGCGTTTTTAGGGAGATCTGAAATATACATTTTGAAGCTCTACTTTCAGAATACATTTTGAAAATTTAAAATCTACCTTAACAAATCTTTTATATGTATTTTTCAAGATAGCGCTGCAAATTGTTTCAACAGTTATTATACAAAATCAATAAATCCATAAGAGATCACCTTGTGCGTGTTTAATTTTCATGCCATTAACTGTCATTTTACAAAATTCCAAAGCTCTAACTTTTAAAATTTCAAAATTATAATTTTTTCAAAAAGATCAAATTTTTTGTGTTTTTTCCAAGTTTTCTCAGTCAAAAATGCATTGATCAAGAATTACAAAATCTCATTTTAAAGTTCAGTAAAACCTCATTAATCCGGACCCCATTATGACAAACTTCGCTTAATCCGGACAGCCAGTTGACTGCAGGTTATGAAGATTACATTCAGCTAAATTTGGAATTAGCCATTCTAAACTAGTAGTCCACAGAATGGACCTTTCATATTCACAGTGTAATACATTTTACTACATGTTTTATGAATTAACGTATTGTCTGTACATACAACTAAACTCAAAATACATGTTAGTTTTCTATAAAGGGTGTTTCATTATGTACCTTTGTTCATATTAAGGTTATTTCATTTAATCCGGACTTTCAATTATCCGGACGACTTAGAGCCCCAATTAGTCCGGATTAATGAGGACCTACTGTATTTTTAATTTACTTCAACTTTTCCATTGAAATTACATACCAGGTGTCTTAAAAGTCCTACCCCCCACCCCCATTGAATTTGTATTATTAATGGAAATAGACAAATTTGCTTTGGAGATTGTTAACACGACCAAAAATTTAGTTTTTTGGTGTATCATAAATTTTAACCCCTCCCCCAAAAATGGGGTATTTTGGGGGTAATTCCCAGGTACTGGACTTTGGGTTGATAAAACCTTGCAAATGCTTAGTCATTCATAACTGTGCATGTTTGTCGACTCCTAATAGTAAAAAGTCCAGTACCTGGCATTCCAGAGGGCATAGCTTTACTGTTTTTATACTAATAACTATGTTTTACAACTTAGATTGAGTGACCTACTGGATGAAACCCTTGTAAAAATAACAGATGTATCATCTTAATGTTATTTAAATGGGGGGAAATTATAACTTTGATTGGCCATTATGTTGGATAGCGTCAACAGCCTCCGGTTTGCACCAATCTTCTTCTTTTATCAAGGTCTTTAAAATAATGTGTCACACGATAGGGGTTCTCATTTAAAATTTTCGACTTACCCCCAAAATACCCCATTTTTGGGAGGGGTTGAAATTTACCATACACCAAAAAACTCCATTCTCGGTCATGTTAACAATCCCCAAAGCAAATCTGTCTATTTCCATTAATAAAAAAATAATAAGGGGGGGGCTTTTAAGACACCTGGTATAGCGTTTTATCCAATAATTACAAAATATAAAAGAAAACCCAACAGAAAACAAAATTTTCAAACTATTGTTTCCAAAGATATTATTTTCATTTACAAACTATTCCTTGAGTCATAGAGCAATCGGTTAGCTGTTAAATGATTACTATTGTATTATGTCTATACAGTTGTGAAGTGTTACACTATTAAATACCGCATGTAACACAAACCACTTTAGTACATAGCCTAACCTCACTTAAAAAAAAAAAAAAACAATTATAAAAGTCTCTCATAGAACACATAAACAAACAGTAGCGTACAAAAGAAAGGTGTCATGTGGCTCATCCACACACATGATTCCACTTTATAGTCCAACTAAATAAGTTAGTGCATTACTACATGGCCCTAAAAGGCCTAAAATAACGACTGGTCATTTTCTAAATTATTATTACAGCAGCATTATTGTAACTATGTTTTTTAATTGTTGACAGAGAGGTACGCCATATATTAGAGTGTTTGAGTATTGCAGTGCCAAATTTGATGGTTGTACTGTATTCAAAATCAACATTAACATTAAACATTTAAGTGTTGATAATATTACAGGGTATCCGAAAAAGAATGCCGGTATTTTGAACGGACATTGCTTGGGGACTATTCGAGATAACTAAACGATTTAAACGTCAAATAGAAGAGAAAAGAACAAGGTTTTTTTTCATACCTTAATACGAGCACTTCCCGAAGTTAATGAGGCGGGACGCTGTCTTGCATCAATATGACTCGTTCACCGGCTTGTTCTTCAATATCTTGAATTTGAGGAAACAAAAATTGTTCTAGCATATCTAAATAAATTATGCCGTTAATTGTTTTTTCGGCGAAAAAGAAAGGCCCTATCACTTGGTCATAGATTAATCCACACCATACGTTCACTTTTGGCGAATCACGCACAATATTAGTCTGTTCCGAACCCCAAATGAGAAAATTGTGACGATTAACAACACCACTTGTGTGGGATGTAGCTTCGTCTGTGAACAGCACTCTTTTAATAGAATTGGGATTGTCATAAAACTGGCCAAGTCTGTACGCTTAGGGCGATCAGCGGGATTAATCTGATGTATTAACTGAATTTTGTAGACACGAAGTCTCAATTTTTTACGAATGACATCGTGGAGTGTCGATTTGGGTATAGTATGACAAGAATTGGGTATAGTAGGTATGAAAGAAACTTTGTTCTTTTCTCTTCTAGGTTTAAATAGTTTAGTTACCTAGAATAGTCCCCAAGCAACGGCCGTTCAAAATCCCAGCATTCTTTTTCGGATACCCTGTATATAATGGCTTCCATGGCAGTAATTAAACCTTAGTAATTCAAATTACTTACATGTATTAGCTGATTGGACTCGTCAGTTTTCAGAGTTTCTTCGTCTTTTTTATTTTCTAAAAAAAAAAATAGAACATTGTAAAACAAAACAAGCAAATATTAACAAAGTTCATTAAACCAATTTCATATTCTATTTTGCAATAATAAATAAGTCTGAGTATTCTAATTAATTTAAACCAATAAGTATAAACAATAAGTATAAACAAAATACCACTAAAGAAAAGTTAAGGTTCATGTTTTGTTTAGGTGTTTTAAGTAGTAAAATAAATACGTTTGACTCGGGACTGCCCCTTCCAAGTAAGGTAGTTACAAAAGAAACAAGAACAACACTTCAAATGAAACTACAAACTAAACCATAAATAATGATACTTGATGCTCCCAATAATGAAAATTTAACAAAATAATAATTTTATCATATAGCCGAACTGCTGCTGATGTGAGTTGAGGGAATTGCTAAAATTAAGTTTATTTGTGTTAGGGTTTCAACGAACTGTTTGGGAAATTGGTTTACTCACGAAGGCGCTGAATAGCTGCCTAGGTGTACGAAATATATTAGTAGTAATTGTTTGTACCTCAGCCTCCACCCCGGCTCACACGCTGCTTCTTTCTGCTTGCAGCCGAAAAACGTTGCGAGTTTGCACCTCGACCTTGCGGACTTGTATCAGAAGCTGCCACCATGTGGATTTAAAGCAGGCATTTGTATGGTATTTTACATTTTGATCGATTTTAGAGGAACCAGGCGAGTTATAAGGTCATGTAAAAAAACAAAATATGCAGAATAATCTCCTATAATTAACTTTTGCATATAAAACACCAAAAAAGTTTCATTCTAGTATGAAAAACCCTTAAAAATTCGTTAATTCCGGTAAAAAATTGTGCTTCCCATTGTTGGATTTTTTTGGCTAACGAACTCGTCCGAGCGACTTAGAAAACAAACATGTGTACCAAATTTGGACCACATCAGACAAAATGTTACCGTTAGAGTGCGAACACATAAAACATTTTTAATGACACCCTAAAACGAGTTCTAAGGACGATGATCGGTGCTCAATCACCACTTCCAGCCTTAGGTCTAGAAGAGTCACTATAATAGCTCATCTTTCCTTTGGAAATTCGCTAATAACAACTTATACATAGCCTACCTACTATAAATAAATACAAGGGTCCCATAGGCATAGCCTGTTTGGGGCTTCCATCCCTTAACTAATCAAAATAGAGTTTAGTCTACCATAGCTCATTAAAAAAAAAAACAAAATACAAAATATTATTCCATAAAAAAATAAGAAAACGCTCATTAAAAAAAATGTTTACATAAAAATATACTTAACATTGTTTTGCATATTTCAATAAAATAAAGTTTTTAAATACATTTTTTTATTGACAAGAGCCAGACTTTTTAATATTTAAAAAATGTACACAGTGTATACTTTTTTCGATTTAGTGCATAGAACCAATTAGATTATATACATTTTTGTAAAAACGTATAAAAATGTTGGTAAGAATTTCGTTAAGGTTGGGGTTCAGGTATTACAGTAGAGCGTCGATAATCCGAACGTCAATAATCTGAAACGTCAAAAATCCGAACGCGTTCTGAGGCAGCCCATGCAAACATTTAATTTTCGTTTACGCAAATTCCAATTATTGCAACGTTAAAAATTTTACCAAAATTTGTATCGCAGTTGACATTATTATCTCTTTTAAAACACTTCTTAATGCCTGCTCTCACACGCCCTCACAATAGATTGGCTGTCAGTATTTTCACTGTCACATTAAAAAGCTGCTTTAGCGCTAGCAGTAAACATACAGAAAGTTCATTCATTTCTCTTTGTGTAATCATTATAACAGTGTGTCGTACATACAGTATTTTTTTTTAAATTTTTCATTTGTGTTAACTATAATGTACAAATGAACTTTTAATTATGTACTGTACTGTAATTGAGAGTTACAAGTGTAATCATGGTGGCCCTGTTCTTCAACAACGTGCATGTTCTTCTAAATCATAATATGTAAGTAGTCTTACATACTGTATTGTAATTACATAACTGCTTGTACTGTTTAAACACTTTAATCGATTAAAGGACATATATTTTAGCCTAAATGACCGTTTCTTGGTTATTTTCAATAATCCGAACAAATTGATAATCCGAATCCCCCTCGGTCAAAATTAGTTCGGATTTTCGACGCTCTACTGTAATTTATATTTTTAAAGATTAAGTTATTACTTACAATATTTGGTTCACTGTTATTCTGTGTAAACAATAAAATTTTTAAAAAATGTCTTTAAGGAAAATTTAAAAAAAGTATGTTCCAATCTTCTTACTAGTTTTATGAAGTATTCATTGAAGGATACGGGAGAATCTTTTGCCACAGTCACATATAAATGTTTAAAATGTATAAATACAAACTCACAGTGCGCTTTGAACTGTTCTTTAATAGAAAATTCCGAAAATATAAAATATTTGGGGGTTATGATAGATGAACGCATGTCATGGAAAACCCATATAAATACATTAAAAAGTAAATTGAATCGAATTATTAGAGTTTTTTATTTCTTAAAGGGTGTCTGCCCTAAGTACATGTTACGGAAACTTTATTTTTCACTAGTCCAAAGCAGATTGGAATATGGAATTATTTGCTGGGGAACTGCTTACAACAAAAACCTGTATCCTATTAAAATAATTCAAAAAGGCATTATCCGTGTCATACAAAATAAAAACAGAATTGAACCTTCAAGACCTCTTTTTCATAGTTTATCTTTACTACCGCTGAAACATTTATTTGTATACAAGGTTCTTAGTGTCTTCTACAGGAGAAGTGGACAATTTCCCACTGTATATAATAGGTATAAATTATCACTCCGTTCTAGGCATAACTTGCCTATTCCAAAGCCTAGGCTGACAAGTTTTATAAATTCTTTTTCTTATATAGCTCCGAAATTGTTCAACAAATTACCAGTATATATAAAACATTGTACTAGGCAACCAACATTCCTGAGACGCTTGAAATCTTGGCTGCTCAGTCTCGACAATGGGGACACTCTCCTAAATAAGTAGTATAATCCAGCTCACTTTTTGTTTTCAAATTTTCTAAAAATTTCTTTTACTGCATTTATTTTAAAGTTGTATGCTTTGTTTGATTCATGCGCTACAGGAAGAGCCGCAAATGCAAAAAGCTTTATTATTTATTCATTAACCAGTTTTAAAATCTGATTGAGCTCAGTTATCTCTATGCTCCATAAAAGATGCTTATATATATAAAAAGAACATTTTTGCTGTGAAACTTCTTAAACTCACTAAATTCATTGTTTCTGTAGAACTCTGATAAAATAAATTTTTATTTTGTTTTTTTAAGGAAAGGTAACCCTCATTACAGGATTCCTATAGAGGGTACCTAATTCTTCCCTTTGTATTTTTAAAGTATTAATTTATGTAAATTTCTTATGTTTATGTTTTATTTATGCATGTATTATATTTTACAAGGTTTGTAAAAAAAGGAAGAAGAAATTAATTTCTAATTCTAATTCTTTGTTTAAAAATGATCTTGGAATTAATAAGTACACAAACATGACACATAATATGTTTAGTATTCAAATTTAACCTTAAATAAAACAAATAGCTGTTGACAAAAATGTACATTAGGATCAAATTTATGAGATTCCGTATTAATGAGCACAAAATAGTGGACGGAAGTTTTAATACTTATTTATTGCATAAAATTTTAATACAGTAGAGCGTCAATTATCCAAAACAATTGCTGTAGAGGGGTGTTAGGATAATTGAACATTTTTGGAAAAAAGTCTAGTTCTTTGTTGAGGATAGTGGGATGTGCGGGACGCAAATAAAATACGTTATTGGACTAGAAATAATACTTTGATTTAAGTTTATGTATAATACATACTGTACATATGAAGTATGGATTGCACATAAAGTACATGAACTTTGTTTGGTTTACCGACTTAGATGTGATAAAAACAGTACAAAATTAACCTAAAAGAAAAAGTCGAACATGTTTGTTTGCCTAAGTTTTGAGACTCGTTTTTTTGCCGCCAGCCCTCGTAAGCGTTTCAAATACAGCAGCTGCCCGACATCGCATTCGCCTTGATGTTCCAACCATTTAATAGCAGTCTCGAAACATTGGAAGGCTTCTTCATTATCACCTTCCGTCTTCACTGTCTAGCACACAAGCAAACTTTGTTGATAGATTCACTGTTCTTTTTATTGTCAGTTATCGTTAAGTTCCCAACACCAAACTCCTGAGCTAAGCTTGATCCACTTGCACCAATTCTAATCAATCTACAATTTCAAGTTTGTCAGAAAGACAAAGCACAACACGCTTACGTTTCGCCGACATTGCTAGAAGTGACCCAGCACAACAAACAACAGCGCGGACAGTTAAAACAACACTGATTTCAGTGACACAAATGATGTTAGATGGACGTACTTATTAGGGGTAAAAATTTCTACCCTTATAAGACAGACTGGCCCAACTCGCAGCCCCTCACTAGTTACCCGACCACTCTACTCTGGCCAATTGACCAACCCACTCTGGCCAAGATTCTAGCTTCGGATTATACTTTATAACCCGTCTAGCTTCTTGTTGACATCTCCAACACAAACCATAGCAACATGAGTTCCGTGTTCCGCGTTTAACAAACTCTCACACGACCTTGCTACAATTTCCGTATTTATATTAAATTTCCTGGTCTGTCTTACTGGTTAATACCTTCACATACAAAACACTAACTCTAATAACTACACTAAAATATATCTTTATTACACATTCCAAAATATAACAACGTGGAATAGTGAAACGGATCGGACCGATGCACACTCGTGTAATGTTGATGTGGCATGAATTTTGAATCTTTTAGTTAACCGACGTTTTGGATGACCCAGATTTCGGATAGTCGGTGCTCTCCTGTGTATTTAATTATTGCCACTAAAAGCTTGGAGAGATTTGCTAATTTTTAACATGGACACTGTCTGATATGACAGCTGCTATTATACATAAATAAATGCAAGCAAGTGTTGCATTTACTACATTTTGGATTGAGTATTTGTTTTAAACTTACCCGAATTCAAGGAAGACATTTCTAGATTGTTGTCAGATTTGAGTGCGTCTGTTTTTCCGCTCGTCTCTTCGTGAGTCTGAAACAAAAACAGTTCACATTGAAAACACTTTCAACTCACAATACTTTTAAAGAATTTGCATATTAGACAAAGTAAGTTTCCCTACGTTATACTTGAACCCAAAAAGCAGTGGCGGCTCATGCTATAGGTTCCCCAAGCAAATTATTTTATTAAAACAATAATTATTTTAACGGCTATAGATACTTAATACAGTAGAGTCCCGCTATTCCGAAAATCTGCCTATTTCGAACAGAGTTCAGAAAAAATACCGATTTTTTTAACATAAAATCAGAAGAAATTCCATCCATTTTGCGAGAAGGAAGCTAACGCAACAAGCTTCCGGTGAAACTGATACCGGGTCCATCAAAAAGAAGGAAGGATTAGATACAACAGTGAAATTATTTACATTACAAATTATTTAACGACTATAAATACTTAACCCTGGAACTGGCAATGTTAAAGCTAAAATTGGCCATCCCGTTTTTAGAGTTTTGCAAGCATATTTTTAAAAATTCGCCAAAAATAGTAAATGAACCCCAATCCAAAAGTGTTCTGTACCTTTTTTGTAGAGAAAGGTTCAAAGAATTCATATATGCAATTACAAAATTTATTGATGTAAAATTGTAAAACTTATTAACTCAAGAAACAAAAAATGTTCAGTTACGAAAGGAAAAAGTTCAACTTTAGGCCTACATAACAAGTAGTAAACATTTTTTTGTATTTTTTTCGTAAGCGTAAAAAATTTTCGTAATTTAGTTCTAAATAGAACTGTATAAAAACATTTATCAATTTCAAATTTTTTATTTTGAAAAAAACAGTTTTTATGTTCCAAGTACACGACTGGTAACAAACATAGGCCTAGATTGTAACGTAATTTACTAATATATGCTTTGCCCAAAAATGAAATATTATAACAAAGTGTAGAGGATAAATCAAAGAAAAGAATGGTATACTTGTCTTTCCTTAGTTCACAAAAGTGTTTGAGTTATCTTTATTTGAATAACAAAATGACATCAATCTAATGAAAAGTCGCCAGTCTATACACTGCGAATACCGTGGGAACCCACGCGCTAGACTTTCTCAGTAGAACGTCCTAATTATGTACATTTCAATTGTCGTCTAGACAGACAAAAAACCGGTTATTTCTAGGTCAATTCCCACCGTTACAAAATTCAGTCTTTGTTGTACAAAATGGTGTAAAGAAATCTGTCAAAACATTTGATATAGTAGGCGTAATATCATTTGACAAATGAGCTATTTCATTGGTTGAAAACTGTCCAATTGCAAGGGTTTACAGTAATTCTTGGAACAAATCGTATTTTTATAGTGACATCTGATTAGAAGGCACCAACAGAAAGATAAAATCTTGACGAATCCAATGGTATCTTTATAATAGCAAAAGAAATATTTGTGTAGATAGTCTTGAACGTTGAAGAAGTGGGAAATAACAGTACAATTGTATGCAGTTCGCGTGCGGAAATAGCTGTTGCACAATATGCATATTTTAAAACGATGATTACGTATGTAAATATACGTTTTACGAAAAAGTTTTAAATACAAAAATTAAAGTTTAATTTATTTCCTTTCCAATGGTGCCAGTTTTATTACGATTGGATGATTCTAAGTGGGTTAAATTATCGATTATGCAAATATATGCAAATTTTCGCTAATGTTCGAAATTGTTGCGTTCTGCGCCTGAGAGAGAAATGACCCTCTGCCAGTTCCAGGGTTAATACTTGGTTTCATAAATCCTATAATATAGTGAAAAGTTGTTAAAATAAGACAACGCGTGGCTCTAGAAGCGTAGTTTACAGCGGATGGTTCAACTAAAAAAATGAGCCTTCTGGCCTGGGCGTAGTGGTACAGTGAAGAGAAAGGGGAATTGCCGAAGTAACATTACTTGCCACTGCAGTCTAGATACAGCGACTCCCAACTCTACCCGAAGATAGCCCGAGTGTAGGAGCCTTGGCGCTTAATGCGTATAAAAAAATTCAGAAGTTTACTATTAAGTTCATTTACAAAAAAATACTAATTTATCAAAATAAATATTTTCTTGTGGAAAAACTGTTTTGTTTCTATAAAATAGACTTTATTGTTTATCAAGTAAAATATCTTACAAGAAACTACATACTACATAGAACTCAAATACAGTCATTTGTTCAATTTGGTTTTCTCAATAAAGTCGCCCACCATTACAATCAAAAGCAACAGCGAACCCTTTATTGTATCGAGGGTCGATACAATCGGCTTTTAAAAACATCTGACTACCATTTTTGTCTTAAAAACGTTTTCGACATCCATGCACGACTCTCCATACACTTCCGTCAGTTGGTGATGAATGACAATCGGATCAATGCATTTCGGGTTCAAAAACCGAACAACTACCTGAATTTTGCAATTGGCGGTAGTATCCAATACGAGCTCAATTCTCAATGGCTGCCAAGCCAAGACTTAGCGTCTCAGAGAGGCGTGCAGTTGCTTCTTTGAGAGTGGCATGGGCGCCAATATATTTTGCAGGGGGGGGGGGGCCTTACACGTTCACTGCTAAAGACGCACATGTGAGCTTAGCACCGAACACTGAACATGAGAAGCGGCCGACGCATGCCAATTTTAAGCCTATGTTCTATGGACGCACATGTGTGTCCGCTTTCAAATATTAGTGATTATTATGTAGAAAGGTTAAAAAATAAAGTAATTTCTACTCATTTAGACTATAAATATAAAAAATAAAAGGTCCTTAGTAGCATAGGAAATAAGAAATTTGCCTAGCAGTGAACGTGTTAAGGAGTACCCTCCCCTCCTTCGGCAAAAGGAGTCCAGGGATATTTTTGACCTCCGCAAGAAAACTTTTAAAATTTGGGAAGCCAATTTGGCTGTTCAGGTGAAATATTAACCCACATAACATTGAGTCTGTACCTTTACACCGTTAGTGACTACACAAAGACCTGTAACACTACTAAAGGCCGCACCAAGTAGTGACCCAGCAGCTCGTGCTTGAATTCTTTTAAAAAATAAAATAAGTAATAGTAAATCAAACGGCACATAACATTTAAAACATATTTTAGTGCTAATCTCTTTAAAGAAAAATACCTGACTGTAATTAATAATACACATATTTTCCTTTCCCTGGAAGCTTAGGGGGGCCATGGCCCCCTCTGCCCATGGAGAGTGGGGACAGCAACAATCGCAACAGTGTGGTCAACAGCCGCACAAACAGTTTCTCTCTGTTCCCAACACTTTGGAGACTTACTTTTAAACCCTCGACGCAAACAGAGGGTTGTTATCAGTTTAACAAGTGTATCTGTCTGTGACTCGTAGCTACTAAACGGATGAATCTATTTTGATTTAGATTTTTTGTGTCTGTGTGTGAAAAATGTCTTGATCGAGAGTGTTGCTACGATTGAACAAAATCTGCTCAGCCGTTCGGTGTTTTTAAAAATTTATCCTGTGTGTGGGGGGCTGTGTTTTTGTTTATCTGTTATATATTACCCTTGTACAATTTGCATAGTAAACAATAACAGTTATACTACAGATGATTCACACCTTGAAAGCATAGCTATTTGGTAGATAAGGAGGTCCGGGTTTCTTAACGTCCATTCTCTCAAGCCGTTTGAATCCTCCCCAGCGATCAAATCCATCGAGCAGATCATTCAGTGTACTCTCAGCTTCTGTGAAACAAGACACATGTAAGTATACACTTGTTCAGGCAGACTTTAACTACAATTCAATTTCTTATTACAGACTCCTGACTTAGCAACAGTATAAAAGGAATATAAAACATGTCTAAAACATATTATATCCATTATGTAATTTTGATCTGCAATAATAATAACAGAATTTTATTGATCCTTTTTACAGTTCCTTACCTAAAAAGGAAGAAACAAAACTTGTTAGTCACAGTAAGTTTCTTCCAGGGGGGGTTAAGGGTAAAACAATGGAATTTGCCGTAGTTGTAAAACATGCTAGTCTGAATGTGTTCCAATATCATGACTAAAAAGTAATTTGGTCACGTAGCTGAACCGCTGATGAGAGTTGAGTAAATTTCCAAAATTAAGATTATATGTTTTAAGGGTTAAACCAACTAGTTGGGAAATTGGTCTACTCACGAAGGTTCTGAATAGCTGCCTGTGTGTAGAAAATACATTAGTAGAATTTGTTCGCAGCGGAAACACTCACTTTACAAGTTTGCACCACGACCTTGCGGCCTTGGATTACAAACTTAGCTTAGTGAGTTTATATCTCGTCTTTGTGACCTCGGATTATGGACTGCTTCAATTTACCCGCAGCGATCAAACTCGCTTTTTACGGTATTTTACATTTTAATCAATTTTGTGGGAACCAGATTGGGTATAACGTCGTGTAAAAAAACAAAATGTGCAGAATAATCTTCTAGATTTATTTCTGTAGAAAACTGCAAAAAAATTCATTCTAGTAAGAAAAATCTCAAAAAATCTTTACTTCCGGTCAAAAAAAGTGCTCCCGGTTTGTTGGACTTTTTAAACGAACTCGTCCGAGCGACTTGGAAAACCAACATGTGTACCAAATTTACACCAAATCTGGCGGCTACGTGAGTACACCAATTTCCTAAAGAGTTGATTCTAAAACATATAAACTTGTTTTAGGAATTTCGCTCAACTCTTCGAATAATATAATGAAATTATATTTTAAAATTTTTAAACAAATACTGCTTCAGAACTGCATCAAAATTGTAGACATTAACCCGTCTTTAAGATTATTTCTGAACTAGCTAAATAAAACTATCTCGGTAATGGTACGTGAAGCATTCACAAGGCTTATAGCATTTGCTTTGCTGCTTTAACTAACAATTTAATACTATTGAAGCCTTCTCACAAAGCGAACTTTTAGGCAGCTAAAAATCATTATATATTATTTCTCAAAGGTGTTGTTTTTGTTGCTAAGCGATATCTTCCTTAAATCATCATCAAAACTAATTATTCAAACATCATTTTAAAGCTTATGTTCCCCGCTATTGACAAAAAATAGACAAACAGCTTAAAATTCATATTTTCGTTACAAAAATGAATTAAACAAACTTTTATATTATACTTCATATGGTTCCTAATGAAAGGTGCCATCTATTAACAATCTGTTTAACTAACATGACAGCTGTTAGTTAGATTGTTTACATTCTATATGCAAGTATAATCTACCACACAAATCAATCCAATTAAACCAACGTAATTTACTTAATTAAATCAGACAAATAAGGCTACTCCTAACTTGTGAAATTTCGCACGGGTCAGCTAACTTCTCTTAAAAGTAAAACTAGGCCATACACTTACCAGACTGTTTTCCAGGTAACAGAATCAAACCGCCTTCTGTATAACCGCGAGACAAACCCGGGTCCTTTGCGTACTTCGAGTTCTGGTCTTCGTTTATCTCCCTGCTCAACTGATTGAGTAGTTCTTTTGTCTCTTCTTCTTCGTCTTCATCCACATCCGTGGGTCTGTCTTTGCTTTCAACTCCTTGACGGAACTTGTCAGGCGTATTGTACTCTCTGTTGAAGCCGATCGCTGCCGGGCGCTCTATCGTCTCGTCGGGTAAATCGTTGGGACTGACGCGAGAATAATATTTATCCTCGGTGTCCATGTCATTCAAAAACGCTTCGGGATTGTCCCTAGGCATGTTGGGAAACTCTGTAACAGCGAAATGAATCTCTGCAAACTATTTACAAACTAAAATTAATATACAGGTGTGTAGAAAATATTGTCACAAGTTTAACCAGGCTTAAAAATGTTCCATTAAACATAGGTCAGGAAATTCTTGGTTTTCGATTTATCCGCCATTTTGTATTTTTTCATAAAGGAGCCAAATTATATTAAACTATAGTACTACATAGTTATAAAAATATCAAAACATTTTAATCAAAAATTAATGATTTCTTTTTGTACATGCATATTATTCTATTATTTTTGGAAAAGATATAATTCTATTGATGATTTTTTTAATTTTCTGATTGAACATTTTAAAAACAGTAGAGTCCCGCTATTCCGAACTAATTAAGACCGAACAGTCGGTTTAGCGGGAATTCGGATTAGGGGGATTTCATCAATAATTTCAACGTATTGACTTGTTAAGGCGTAAATTAAGTGCGGGGACATCTGCTAGTGTCAGTTGTATACAGTGTTGATCTGCTCGGAGGAGATGAACGCTCAAATTGAACTCATATCACACGTAGACGCGGCAAATGCTCTTGACCTCGCCTTAGTATAGGTTTACACCACCCGTTTTCTTCCTTCCGTAACGCTACAATTCTGTTTTCTTCTAAAAACAGAAGGGAAGGGATAGGTTGTTCAAACCGTCCGTTTTGTCATCTCACAATCTATCCGTTAGTACCGCATGGTCTTGAAAAAAGATCGAGGAAAAAATCAGTTCGAGATAACGAAAACGGAAGAGAAAAACGGATGAACGCAACTGGCACGTGGCAACAATACTACTAGTGCTTAGCTGTTGTATCTAATCCTTCCTTCTTTCTGAAGGACCCGGTATCCTTTTCACCGGATGCTTGTTGCGGTAACTTCCTTCCTTGCAAAACGGATGGAAAACGTGAAGGAAACAAAACCAGCTTTCATACCAATTTGGTTTCAGGCCTTTTCATCAAGCTTAGGCTCTATGTATGTCTCTAATTAACTTATTTATATAACAATAAATGTTCTCTTTTTCACAAACGTCCTTTTAAAAAATTTGTATGTTTTCTGAACTATGTTCGGAATAGGCAGATTTTCGGAATAGCGGAATTCGGAACACCAGGACTCTACTGTACATTAGAATATTTTGTTATTTTAAAATTAGATTTATTTTAATATTGTTTAGTACTTACAACATATTATTGATTAGTACTTTAGAACAAATAATTTATATTATATTGATTAGTAGCCAACAATCATTAGCTGGCTAAAACTTAATTGCATAGAAGATGCAAGTGTATCTAGATATTTAAATTAATATCTTATTATTATTATTAATAGACAACAGTTCACCTTGTTAGACTCAATGAACTTTCACCAGGGTCTTTCCTGACATTACATATTGCTCAAGGCTACCGTCAACCCTGTTAACACATGCACTTTAGCATAAGGTCAATTTAAGTTTTTATAACCCAAATTTTCACACGTTTATAATCTGTTATTTGAGGCATAACAAACAACAGTTTAAAATTACATATTTTAAAGTTTGATTCAGTTGGGTTAATTTATTTAAACTAAACTTTCTTCCCAAAACAAATAGCAAATACTGACAGAAACAAAACCTATGCAAAACTTATCGACTTTCGGTTGTACAAGTTTTCAAAAGAACTTTCTGTAGAGGTTCACTGACCTTGTGGACCTTGTCAGAGGTAACTAGGGGTTTAACATCCTTAATGTGAGATCGCAATAAGCTCTTGGGCCGCCCACCTAAGAAGAAGAAAAGAGCAAAGTAGAGAAAATTAGGCAGGATACGTCAGCGGTTGACAATTTAAAATTTTAAAACCAAAGATGGTTATGTGGATTTACACCATGATTATTAGACCACTAGTGACCTATGCGGTGGTAGTATGGTGGCCTAAAACAGTTCAGAGTGTTGTCGGTGGGTGGCTGGATAGTGTCCAAAGGGCGGCTTGCTTAGCTGTCATGGGCGCTATATTGTCGATTCCGACAGAGGCCTTGAATGCCTCCCTGGATCTCCTTCCTCTACGAGTGTTTATACAGGGCCAGGCCAGGATAAGTAAGCGGTTGACAGTTTGGCTGCTTGTATTGTAGCCACCATCGACGCTCTGCGCCATGCCGCTTGCACATGCTAGTGTCGCTCACTGCTTGTATCATAACTAAGGCTTTACTCTATCTAAAAATGTTGTAAATTTTCTTCCACCTACAAATTGTAAAACCTATGCAAAACTTATGTACTTTCGGTTATAAACGTTAAAATTTTGCAAAAGCAACATAAATAAATAAGATAAATTACCTCTTTCGGAAGTTGGTAACAAATCTTTGGTTTCAAATCCAGACCGGAAGTCTTCCAGGGTGTTGTAGTAAGGATTGAAATGAGCTGATCGCCGTTTAGGAATGGACTTCTTACGTACCAACATGTAGGGGAACTGCTTGGAGGGATAACCCATGTCTGAATAGATTGAATCTTCATCCATAGGCTCCATTTTTGCCTGTTCTTCTTCCTGCAGCACTGGAAACAGAAGTCACTTGATTTATATTCCTCTTGTAATGTTAAAATACAGAAGCTAATTTGCCTGCCTAGTTTCTATTGCATCAAACATTTATAAATGTTACACAGAAGCGTCCTGTACAAAGGTACTTGGTCTGATTGTTCGGACCTTTAAATTGTCCCAGTTAACACATCAACTTGTACAAAAACTCATTCCTCACTTCAAAAAATTTAACAAAAATAGCTTCAACAAATTCCCACAACATATTTTCAATTTCCCCTACATGGTTTTTAAAATTTCCTTCACTCTCAACATACGAAATAAATCTAGACTCTTTTCTGTAACGCATCATATTAAATTAGAATATCGAAACTGGTTTTATTCATTCATTATTCACCAGATCCCACAGCTGTCGTTACACCTCCTTTTTAAGAATTTAAACGCCTTTAAAGGCAACTACGCCTAATTCATTAACAAAATTAGACAACTGAATATCAAGTTCCAATGCAAAAGTAATTTTTAAAACTTTGTAGTAAGGAACAATCCTATTACACTGTTAGGGAGTAATTACATTAAAGAGTTTGTTTGCACTGTTTTTTATACAAGATGTAACGCGACCATTCTACCAAACTTTACCATGTTAATCAAAACTAGCAAATAATGCAAAATAACATGTGTCCCATCTTGCTTAGTTTAGAAGTTGGCTGTCTGTACGTGTGTTTTTGAAAAAAATTAATTACCTCATGAACGGTTTAGAAATTTATGAAACTCTTCACACGAGTTTGTCACATTTTTTTTACACAAATGAGCAAAATAAAATTTGTCTGCGATTATAAGCTTTATGATGGCAGCAGTTTAAACTTTTAAAAGTTGAATATCTAAGAAACTAAAGATTTTATAAAAAAATTTTGAGATACAAAAAATGTGGACAATTTAAACACAAATGAATAGAATAGAATAGAATAGAATAGATTTATTTTGCTTTTAAACATTTGTTTACAATGTAATTAGCAATAGTCATGCTAAATGCAAACGGTGAATCACTTCTTATAATAGAATCAAGGGTAACTGAAGAAATACAATAATTCTGGGTGAAAGTAGTTTTCTGTGATTACTGCATTCAAGGAAAGTGATAAAGGAAACCACTTTCAGCCAGAAGTATTGTATTTTCTAAGATATCCTTGACGCAATGATACAAAATTATGCATCCTTTGGATATGCCCTTAAATTGTCTACATTTTTAGCGAACTTCCATACGAAAAATGAGCTATTGCAGTGGCCCTTATGGTAAGACCCAAGGTCGGGAGTAGCAAATGAGCACCAATCATGGTAGCCAGAACACGTATTGGGGTGTCGTTAAAAATCATATATATGTATATATGTGTTCGCACTCTAGCGACCGCATTTTAAGTCTGATTTGGTTCAAATTTGGTACCATAAATACCAATAAATAAATACCATAAAAGTACCCAGTTCAAAGCATGTGGTTGATTCTACCGTGGGGTTGGTGTGCGAAGCACGCAATGCATTGTGTATTGAAGATACTCCCAATATGGGGGTTGGCGTGCGAACCAATTTGCAGCTATTTCAGCACCGTCGTGAATAGACCTATTTCCCAAATTGTTGGTTGAAACCCTAAAACATAGGCCTATAAACTTAATTTTGGAATTTTGCTCAACTCATGTCAGCGGTTCAGCTGTGTGGTCGAATTATTTGTACCTTAAAATGTGTTTGTAGAATCTTCAGTTTCTTATAAATTCAATTTTTAAAAGTCTAAACCACTGCCATGTTGAAACGGATAATTGCAGCAAAATTAAATTTCGCGTTATTGTGAAAACCAACGTCAAAAACTTTCATGCTGAGTTTCACAAATTCATCTTAAACCATTCATGAGGAACAATTTTTGTCAAAAACACACACACACACACACAGATGGACAACTTCTAAACTAAGAAAGATAGAACACGTCATGTTATATTGTATTATTTGCTAGTTTTGACCTGCTGAATAACACGGTAAAATGTGGTAGAGTTGTTGCGAGACACTCTGTAAATGTAAGGAAGTAAGTAGCTTTTTTTAAAAGAATTGAACTGAGGAACTACAGAACAAAATATATTTTACTTTAGATAAACTTCATATAGAAACTACAAAATTTACTTTATATGAAAAAAACTTTATCTATACTAGTATTATAAAGAGGTAAAGTTTGTTTTTTTGTTTGTTTGTATGTAGGGGTAATCTCTGGAACTACTGAACCGATTGAAAAAATAGTGTTACTAATAAAAAGCTACACTATTCCTGAGTAACATAGGCTATAATTCATTTTGATAAAAACATTTTTTTATTTCAATATTTGTAAATTTAGTCGGAAAAAATTCTTAGGTTAGGCCTAGCGTGATAAACCAATAAACCAATTGAATAAAATAACAGATAACAGCTGTTTGTTCTAATATTTCCATTAATACCTGATTTCAAACTTTGAAGCAATTATTTGTTTCTTCTAACTTTTAGGTTAGGTTTTTATTAAAGTGTAGACCTAAGCCCTGCTGGTTCTTTTAACCTTTATTATAACTGCTGTTGTAAAATGTACGAAATAATTTGATTTGGACATTTAACATTATTTACCGTCATAGCTTTGGGGTTATTATTAATTCTACACCTTTATTACAAAGAAAATATAACATGATTGAGTGTATAGACGGTTCCAACAGGATTGGCGTGGGAGCACGCAGGGGTTTCCCCTAGTAAAGTATAAAATAAGTTAACTTTATAAACTACAAAATATAAATTAATTTAGGATAAATATCATTTACAAGTAAAAGAACAACATGGATGAATTTTAAGTAAATTTCACTTTGAAATTAAGGACTTTGGTTGGAAAAAGTTACAAGTCAAATGACTACACTGACAGATCAACCAACTACTATAAAAAATATGCACGTAAGGAGTTAGCTAAATGTTTCCTGACTTTTGAGTTTTCCTACTTATGGCTTGTTTATAAATACTTCCTTGACCCAAAACCAACTTCCATGACTTTTAGGAATCCTGTCCAGTCTGTCAGGGTTGTTGGTAAATACCAGCAACCGATAAGAACTTATAAAAAATATTAAAATAATAATTATTAAGAAATAAATTTACAAAAGAAGACAAATTAAATTAGAATTCATTTCATCGTACAGCGGAAGCCTGAAACGGATGTCCAGTATTAGGTTACAAACTCAAGGCAGCATACGCCAGCATTTCCACGCACGTAGGCCAAATCTGTAACCGCATAAAATAATGTCAAATTTACCAAAATCGTTAGCCAATCATGAGGAATGAATATTCAAACGGACCAACCAGGGTGAGCCAAGTAGAGGCGACAAAAAAGAAGTGGGAAAGGAACTCGTGAAAAAGGGGGTCTATCACACAATGTCCATCAAGAAGTAAACATCAAGTCATCTACATTCAGTATAAATCAATTAAACAATTCTAGTAAAAATATCCATCAAGAAGTGAACATCTAGTGATCTACATTCTGTAATAATCACTTAACAAATATCATTCCTGCAAAGTATCCAAAACGTGAAAGTGTCGGGCGGTATATTAGTGCGTGATAAAAGTGCGGCAACCAAAGTTAATAAAATATCAGAGTTAATTTAATTAAGTGAAAGTGAAAGAGAGAAGGGAAAAAATGTTCATACCAATGTAAGTAGTTTTAATATCTTTTAATTGTAAGACAGATCTCGGGGTGTAACAATATTTAAATTGAAACACGAATCATATATCAGCACTTTAATCTTAGATCTACATTAGCTTAAGATGTACTGTATTTAGTTTTATTGGGACTGAACCATAAGGGTTAGCTGCCAGACCTTGAGTCGTTAAGCAATCGGGGATGGTCCACAATTTAACAGAAAGATTTAAACCATATTTTATTGACACGTAATTACGCTATAAATGATAATTTGATGTATTACATAAATTCACTATTTTAATTGTTAAAAATTGATTTGTTTAGTTAGCGCGGAGGGCATATTTTATTGTTAATAATGCCTATGATTGTTATTTGTAATGGGATTCTAATTGTTGTAAAATTTGAATTATTGAAAGAAGTGAGTTAGTGACATTTTGTTCACTAATTAATATATTCACTGATAGTTAAAATACTTGAAGAATTTGGATTAATATATTTATATTTTCTAAACTCAAACGTCTTTGTAATTATTTATACCTAATACTTTGGAGTACCTCTAGAGCCTAGCGAAATTTTGATTCCTGACGGGAATCTGGTGGACGCCCCAAAACTGTAGAAAAACTATTAAAAAGGTAAAGTAACATTTCAGAATTAAATATAGATAACATCAGTAAGAAAACCTTACACAATTAAAATCAAAGTCAAAAGGCCTTTCTTGTCATACCTCACAAGTAACCTTACATGTAAAGTCACCCCCACAAATTTACATAAACCTTACAAGTCTATGACGAATCACTAATGGAGAGCATAATGTCATTTATAAAAGTATGCACACAAAATGTATTCTTCCACAACGTTTTAAGATCACTACAGTTGTTTCAATACACCAACTTGTTTTGGATAATAATTTTTTTTAAATAGAAGCACACTCTTTTTTGACGACCTTGTCATCCAATCATAGATAGGAAGAACTGATTACGTTAAGGCTCGGCAGGAGTGAAAAATATTTCCGAGTAGGCCGCAGGTCTCCAATTGGCAGAGCTGTACACTAGTAGCATTGAGTTTGTGAGAGTATCATTCTTCCTCTACCAAATATAACTACCTCCATAATGGCGGAAACTAGAGGGTAACAGTCGTAACCCTGACTGTAAACGTACAGAAATGAGCACTCGTGACAATCTATGTGCGTATGTGTTACTAAACATAGCTTTCTCTAACAAATTCAAAGTTTAAGGATGTATTATTTTTCTAGTATTCCTCCACGAGCAACAAGTTGATGTGATATCCACCAGATTGCAGGCTAAACACGTGAGTAGTACAGTGACTAGCAAGACAGTTTAGCCCATACGGAAGCCCCGCCATGTTTAACCTAAAAGTAATTTCATCTGCTCAGAAGTATAATGTAATTTCTCTTCAAAATATTCTGTTTACGAGGCCTTTGTAAAATGAAAAAAAGTTTAGAAATACTTTGAAAAGAATTACATTTGAGTATTGAGTAGGAACACAAATTCAATACATACATGCTTCCACAATAAAGCAGATTTTATCGTCATAAATTATTCAAATTTAATGAAATTACTTTTATTTGAAAAGTAATTAAACTACAAATGTGGTGGGCTTTTTACATTTTTCATATTTGCATTATTAAATAAGGAAAAAACCTAGATTTTGAGTTAAGGCTCTTCTCTACCTTGAAGAAAACTCCCGAGTGTGCCGTATGATTTCGATACGAAAGTTCTGACTAAAGCCGCAAAATCGTTGAAACATGCATTCGTAATACCGTGTTTCGGATTCTATTTATAAATTAATAATCTGGGAAACTACTTTAAGTTATAAAGAAGGCTTTACATTTTTTACGTGTTAGCTTAAAATATGGAAATTATTGCTTTAAACTCCCAAAAAATGCGTTAAAAGTAATCGATTTTTACTCACTTTAACTGTTGATTAAAATGAGTTGCCGTTGATTTCTTTCAATTATGAGATATAAGACAAAAGCACAAAGCCTTTATGAACAATTTAAGATGTTTCACAACTTTTTAGGTTGAAAAACGGCGTCCGAAACACGGTAGTACGAAGTGCATATTTTTGCTGTTTTACGCAAGGTATAGAAGACCCTTAAATCAAAGAAAAAATTTAGTTAAAAACAAATTTAAAACACTAAATGATATCCACATCCGGACTGTTCTAACCTTTAAAATTACATACTCAGAATAATTTTCTGATCATTATTACTCCAGTAACCTTGTTCGTGTTTGACATTGCTCTTACGGGAGTTGAAATTCAAGATGGAGGCTGGGTATACAAAGCCTTAATCAAACACCAAGTTATTAAGGATGTTTTACCTTCCCAACATTCATAAGCTGTTAAAACGTACTGACGTCATCTTCAGAAAGTGACCAACTATCGCCAAACAACTTAGGACCAAACGATTAAATTAAATTGACCAACTTAATTCAGCTTCACTTA
This sequence comes from Philaenus spumarius, assembly GCA_018207615.1. NCBI lineage: Eukaryota > Metazoa > Arthropoda > Insecta > Hemiptera > Aphrophoridae > Philaenus > Philaenus spumarius. The sequence goes on along the minus strand of JAGFPH010000278.1, from coordinate 645,757 downwards.
CACTTGACTTCCAATGGCAGCCTGGCCGGCTGATATTCTTCGTCTTCTGTCACCGGAGGGAAGTAAACTTCGTCAGCAAAATCCGAGTTACGGTTACCAGCACTGGGTGTGAACTTCACGTAAGCCATGTCGTGAGGGTCTAACTGGAGCTGTAACACAGAAACATACCCGTAATCAAAAATATACCGTTTTCAGTTAAAACTCCCTAATACTTGTAAAGAACCTTGGATCTTTTCGGTTATGTGTCAGCAAACTTCAAACATGTTCTATAGAGAAACTATGAAAGGAATAGTTGTTACCTTTATTCTAGAGGCCAGTGAGCGACAATATCTTCGAGAATTTGCTTGAATAAGTCTTTTCCGTGATGCCGCCGTCGCCACAAAAACTCACACATGCATATAACGATGTGTGCCGCACTGAACTTTGTTACAGTGTTTTGCCAGCCACCAACTGCTTTCGACTGTTTTGCGGATGTGCACCCACTTCGGGATCGACAAAATTATATTTATGAGTAACTGTGAAATGCTTATAGCCATAACTTTGAACCGGTTAGGTTAAGTTAGGTTAGGAAAATGTTTAAAGTTTGCTGACACATAACCGAAAAGCGCCAGAACCTTTTACACATACAGTTTGGTTTTATTTTCAGTTTCTCTCAAAGAACAATATTTTAACACATTCGCTACCGCCATTTTAAAAGTTTTTCGTAACATACTACTGGTTTCTATCAACAGACTGATGCCGCCTGATCTAATTGAAATAGACTGATGTCGCATATTTGTAACAACACTTGTTTGTTAATAAGTCATCAAGTACTTACTGTACACTGTCTGCAACTTCTATATTTAATTTTATTACACGCTTCGGGGCTAATGTCCCATCATCAGATATTTTCACTCATTTGAAGTGGTCAATCATTAAACACTAAAAACATGTACATTACTTTACACAAATATTCAGCACCTCGAAGTTGAAGGAAGACTGCAGAACGGATGCTTATCCCGCTTATTTACTTCGTTATCTTTGATTCTCATCGCGATATCATACAGCGAATTTGACTGAAAGATGAGTTTTTCGTTAAAAAGTTTGTGTTTATTTAATTTAATTGCTTTATGTATTTCAAGTTCCTCCACAGCATCCATTTATTTGCCTTTTTTTACATACGTAAGGGTTTAAAATTAGCCTCAAAATTAACATACTCATGGATATCGTTGACTTGGATACTTGAACTTGAAAATGAGTTTTAAACTCTTTTGTTATTTAATTGGTAATTTTAAAGTAGTAGTCTAATTTAAAGACCTGATTTATTAGTATCACTATGTAGGAATGTCTGCCGCTTATATGGGGTGGTCTGGACGCTCGGTAGCGAACATGTTAATGAAAACAATTATTAGTCGACCCGGGAAACCAAGTACACTCAAATCTGATACCAGGTATCCTTGCTATATAGGAGTGTTTTGAAGTACAATAATACATTTTTAGTCTTCTAATAAACATCGAAATGATTTGATACAGTCATGCCCAGTTACATAGAACTAGAACATTATTATAAATACTAGCAGTTTCACACAAAAGTATACATTTTTTCATTAGTGGTTGGACCTACAAACTGAACAAAATTAGCAGAAATAAAAAATTATATAAAACTGAACATTTTAAAAACATATATCAAAATAAACATCACTAAATGTCAAAGTTGCAGACCAAGTGCTACATACGTACGGGGTGGTCTGGACCTAGCGTCGCATATTTGCATCAAACTGTTTTTCGCCACAGACTATCGTGACACTGGACTGGAATACACACAGACTGGGACAAACAGTTGAGATATTCGCCACAGACCATGAGATGATTTTGTTCAAATGAGTTAATATGCTTTTTAATAACATAAAAGGTATGCCAAGCAATTCCTATTTGTTATTTTTTCAGCGTTTTTGAAGTCATGCGTATATACCACGACGTTCAGTCTATGTCAAGAAACATAATAAGTTTTTTTGTGAGACTCTGAAGCGAAGTTAGTAAAACAAAGAGTTTTGACCGAAGTTTCACAACCAATAAAAATTACTGAAATAAAAGGCGGAAAATCTGAATTCCCAGGAATTGTTACGTGAGAAAGGGGGAAAAATGATTCCTGAGACGTGTGCATCTTCACATTCCCACAAAATAAAAAGGCGCGAAAACAACCAAGAATTGAGGTATGAGAAAGACTTCTGAGAACTTCA
>JAGFPH010000278.1:630819-643528 GCA_018207615.1 Philaenus spumarius | reverse complement strand
CTTCGCACGTCCACAAAACAAAAAGGCAGGAAAACAACCAAGAATTGTGGCATGAGAAAGGGGGTAATTTTCATGAGAACTTAACGTCTTCACGTTCCCACATTCAAAATCTTACATAATGATAACAATAAATCAGGTCTTTAAAATCTACTAATACTTCAAAATTAGCAGTTAAATAACAAAATAACACTGCCACAAATATGCGACGTCAGTTATTTTAATTGAACCAGGCGTCGCACATTTGCGGCAGCAGTCTGCTTCGCACATAGTGGCCATCTCATATATGTGGCGCTAGTCTATGCGTACGGAAAAATTTTAGTATGGTGGTAGCGAACGTGTTAAAGGGCTGTTCCATGAAATTGACATTTCTTTTTATAAAAGTATGTCGAGCAAAAGACTGTTGCACCGAAATTAGGACTGAATCTACATGATAGTGGTTTTGGGCACACAACGTGTTCAGGTGATGATCTAAAATGTTTCAAGACAAAATAATTTCACTCTGTGTCGACAATAAGTGTCGACCCAAGGATCTTTGAGTGCATATCACTAAAAAGACATTTCTATTTCTAAAATAGTTTGTGCAATTCAACTTGTTAACAAATTTATGAACACCATAAAATATACTAAGAAAGACACACACAAGCATAATATAATATATTATTTAATATGTAACAGGGCTTACTTCAGAATCTGTCTCAATGGATTTGAGAGCAGCATCCAGATCCTGATCCTTAAGATGTTCGCACACACTTGGCTTAAATTCAGTCCTGAAATACAAAAAATTCCAATTAACACATAATCTACCATAAATTGCAGTCGGATATTAAAGTTTAATTCCGTAGTTGTTTTAAGATTTGTTTAACACTTGATTCATAATCGTCCATCACAAGTTCAAAGTGTAATATGATTGAAGGCAATTAAAAAGTCTTAAAATTTAACACTGGGAACAGTACCAAGCTTAATGGAGTGTGTATAAAATAATGTATTATATCCAATTTCCTTGTATGAGCAACTGCGTTCAAAATTTATTTTTTAATTTCCCTTCAGTCTTATATTTTATAAATTAGAAAATTAAATACACCTACTTTATTATTAAAGGTGGTCAGAATAAATAGCTTGGAAACCATAAACAATGATGAGTAGACATGGTGCATTGTAAACCCTACCTCAAAGCTATGAATTACTCAAATATAATTTTGTTTCTTATTATTATTATTACAACTAATAATACATGATCTAGTAATTTTCCTATATTATTACATCAATTAGTGGATTATAATCTTGTGGCTATTTTCATGAAATAACAATAAACAATCTTACTACATTTACTAGGTCAATAGGCTTAGTTCTCTGGATCCTTAAAGAGAATAGAAAAGCTCCAGGAACAATGAAAGTTCAAGTGGTTTTGAAGTGAGCCGTCTTAAAGAAAATACCAAAATTTAAACTGTGCTAGGTTTAGTGATAATACTGTGCTATCCGAACGTTACAACAAATTACAATAACTTGTTTGGAACTCTTCTGTCTCTCAAATTGTTTCCAATCTTACTTTACATACTGGTGTAGTATTTTGAGGGGATCTATTTTGGTGGTGAAATTATGAATGACATTGTCACTGGACATGCAATTTGTTTTTTTAAACCTATTCTTAAAGAATTTTAACCCTTTCCACTCGAGTGTCGGGGTTGCCCCGCACCCTACTAATCCGCACGAATTCCTATGCCGTGCGAGCCCTGAACTCGCTACGACAACGTTCTTTGATTGCATTTGAACAGACGTAGTTACTTTGACGGCCGCTATTGTTGAAGTTTGAGATGAACTGCTATCTGTGGAATTTTTTTAGAACCATTTGATTTCAGTTTCTGTGGTAGATAAATCTTAGAAAATGTAATCCAGCTGTCTGCTCTCGCAGTTAGTTTACGCGTTGTTTTGTTTTGTTAGGTTATTGTGTGTAATGTCACAGTTTATTGAACAAGACAAAATGAACAAAGATGATGGTAGTTCGTTTCAAAAGGACGGGAGTGGCGACGGAAGTTTTGTTTCGAATGCGAGTGATTAAAATATTACCAGTTTGATATTTGATGAAGATTTACTATCCAGTTGTTCATCCAATTATTATTGTGTCTAAAACATGTGTAAACCACTTAATTTTGTTTGTAAGGATATAGACAACAAAAAACAAGCAACAAATATAGGTCTTCCCATTGAAAATTTGTACAAAATGCTTGTTTTTTCCGGTTTTTTGTTACAAATTTCTACTTTTTTTAATAAATAAAAATTTAAAAATATACTTGAAAATAAAAATATATGTTTTATTTCATACCAATCTATACTTTAGTCATAGAAGAAACTAAAAAAAAATGAGCCTTTTAGATCCGTCAGAAATACTTTTTTTTGAGTAAACTAATTAAAGTGCAATATTCACTCAAAATTAAATGGACCTGATAGCAACACTAGGTCCCCAGTAATTGGAGTGTAAAGGGTTAAACAAGGCAACACATTTGCAAAACTTAACTGTTACTCTGATGCATTATGATACTATAATAATAAGATAAGAATAGAAGTAAACACCTCCACCTACTGTTAGTGTAAATAATCATCTTTCTCGGGTTATATTGGGACTGTGGGCAGTGCCGGTCTGGGGAAAATTTGGGCCCTCAGCAAAAATCAATAGCGGGCCCTTTTTTTACAAAAAAAAATCCCAAAACAACAAAGATTTGAATCGGTCTGGGGAGAATTTGGGCCCTCAGCAAAAATCAATAGCAGGCCATTTTTCTACAAAAAAATCCCAAAACAACAAATATATGAATGAGTTGTTAAAAAAGTACCAAAAAATATATACTTAATCCACTCAAAGTTTAATTATTGTACCTTAGGATAAGGTTAACGAAAACAGTACAAGACACGAATACAAGTATTCCTATTTTTTTCTTTGTGGATTTGTTAAAAATTACAAAAACTACACAAAAAATTCAGTCAAAGTTTAATTTACTATTGTACATTAGGTTAAATTGCTAAGAAAAACTAAACATAAAATGAATACTTATAAATATTCCTTTTTACTGTGTTTTGACAACATTATTTAAAATTAACTACCAGTTTTTGCCTTATCTCGACACTAGTTGAGGCTGTTTGATCAATTACTTCATTTTGTTCGAGTTTTCAAACAAATCTTTATTACAAATAATTATCATTAAATTAACAAATAAACGTTGGGACAGTGAATTTCATAACGTAGTTTTAATTATTTTCAAATTGGAAAAACCCCTTTCACATGTCACTTGTGTGCATGGTAAAGTAAAGACAAATTTATAAATGGAATATAAATTGTAAAAAAATCCAGACTGGGATGAATGATAGTACAAAACAGTAAACGCACGGGATAAACACTGTCTGTAGTTCTCTTTTTTCTTGCCCGTTTTGCAAAAATGTCTTGATTTGCTCCTTCGACTCCAAACTTGATTCTTCTTCAGTATCATTGTCTTGCTCTCTCTCCCTTCGGCCACTTCTACTTTCATTTTAACTCTTAATCTTGTTCCCGTTTTTTCATTTAGCACCACCATTCAAAATAGTTTATTAATCTTACTCATAATAAACTACGACAGCTACGAGTGTTTATGAAATGGGTTCTATTGTCAGTAAACTCTTGTAATTCAGCTTTCACTCTAACCTATAAGTTTTCTTTGCTGATTTTAAAATGAGAGCTTAACAAAACAAGCATTGATTAGTTACCTAGATCATAGATAAAAGACAGTGGCGGGAAACAAAACAGAATAACAAAGTGAATGTTGCCCATAGACTAATGGTGAATATTCTCATAGACTATCAATGGAATTTTCCGGAAAACAATGGCATTCTATGATTATAGATTTAAATTAAAATCATACTAAATTGTGATGTGTACGATATCAAGCACCCATGAAACAGAACTTCCACCAATTGACTTCAGGAAGACAAGCTGAATACAATTGTACGTTGGTAAATATTTTCTCGTAAACGGCTCTAAAGATTTCCGTAAGATTGGTACACAAGGTTTTTTACCGAAGCAAACTTCACGATTTTTTAATTAAAAAGAGTTCTTTGTGGCATTAATTTATTTTGTTTATGCATCAACAGAGAATATCAGCATTGACCCAGCGCAAAGAGAATTCACTAACTACTTACTAGAAATTGGGGATGTTTAATTGATAATTTTGAAGGATTTTAATTTATTAACTCAAAATTGTTTAAAGAAATTATTAATTTTTCAAATTCTTATTATACATAACTTATTAAAATTTTATACATGTATAAAAAATATTCAGAAGCATAGTATCTATACAAAAAATATTAATTTTTATACAAATTTTGTGATTTCATTTCACTTTAGGAAAAATTTTCCTATACCTTTTTAATATCTTACTAGCTGACCCGAGCGAAGCATTCGCATTCTAACTTACTTAATTCAAACTTAATTAAAGTGCACACCGTATATTTAGTATCGTATAGTACTATACGATAGTAAATATACAATTAATTAAAAATAGCAATGTAGTGGCGTAACGGCAGCTCTCCAGCTGGGTATTGTTATCATCAGTGTTGCCAACGCCAGGAAAATATTCCTACAACTTACTTGATCTTACATCACTGTTACTTTCGGATTCTTTTTTTCTTTTTTTTTTCGTATAATTGTATTTTGTATATTTTTCCGGTGTAGCGGTTAAGGAAAGCTTTAAAATGATGCCTCATTCATGTAATTTGATGATGTGTTAAGGAATTTATGGCGTACCGACAAAAAAAAGGCCTTGAGAAATAATATATGTGATTGCACTGATTATTATAATAAAAAGTGGCTAAAAGTGTTCGTACATCGGTATCCCGGAACTTCTATAACTATGCAAGTTATTGTGAAAGACTCACCTGATTTTAAAAGCATACAGCAGTGCTTGTAGCACGCATTGAGTGTAACTGTGGCTCCAACGGAAGCCCAGAGAGAAAAGACGAGTCATTTCTGTCTCCAGTTCCTGGAGCTCGTGCTTTGTTAGTTGATATCTGCAACACCAATTTTATAATAAATAAAAGTAACTAAGATTAGTAGAGGTTAGGTTGTCAAACAAACATACACATCAGTAGTTCAGAATTTTTAGTTAATAACGGTGATTGTACAGTGCAAGTTGAGAGCATAGCAGTGATTCTAAAAACAAACTCATAGTTTTAAACGGACCATCGTACCAGGGCTATAGAATACAAGGGCTAGACCAGTCCGCCAAGGAAAGCGTTCCCGTGCTGCCACTGTGATGACGTCACGATGGTAACTCCTGCTCCATTCCCACTGCTTCTCATTAGTATTCTTTGCTACAATAATTTCAATTTTTTAGCAAACCTGTAACATTTTGATGATGCGCTCTTCTTTAATTTTAGTATTGACAGTACACAAAGCAATAAGTAGACTGTAATCAATTAGTTTAAAGATGTAAGAAGACAGGGTTACAATAAAACTAATTTGTAGGTAATAAACCGATGTAGTGTACTAATGTTAGCATACTTTTAATTTGATTTTTTGAAACATTTCTGAAAACTAAATACGAAATTGAACAAAATGTGTCACATTATTGAAAATAATTGTATTTATTACAATGAACCACCAAAACTTGAATGTCATACTGCAGTTTAATAAAACATGTGTAATACTTATAAAATAAAACACATAAAATTTATAAATATTTATACATAATGAGTAGCTTATATGCAGGTATGCATATGACATAATAATTACTGCTGAGATTAAATATTTAAAAAATAAAATAAAACTGCTTTATAGAAATTTTCCTTCCCTAGGCCTTAGGGAATACTTAATTTAATAGTTGAATTTTAACAATTGAACTATTTAAATTTAAATTGACACTGTGCAATTCAATTTAGTCTAGAAGTTTAACTTAAAATTATGTTTTATTTTTTTATTTTTGTCATCAATAATTTTATTACTCTAGGTTTAAATTTGATTATAATTATTTGTATATTATATATTTATTTATATCTAATTATTCTGACAATTTTAAGTGTATTTTGCTAGTAAAGATTTTTTAACATTTGAACTTTATAGCTGCAGAAGAAATTACTTTGAGGACCTTGGTAACTTTTCAACATAAAGTAATCCCGCTTGCAACTCTTACATTAAATAAATATTATTTTTTAATGTTTATTTTAATTTGAAGCTGATTACATAAAATTTTTTGGTTTAAAATTTTGAGTTATCAGTAATTACCGGTGCTCTAAGTTTAATTTTTATTATTATTTATATATTATATATTTATTTATTTATATCTCATCATTCTGAAAATATTTTATCTAATGTACTTTGTTGGTAAAAGTGTTTCTTAGAATATTCAAGTAATACTGCAGACAATATTACTTGATAATCTTGGTAATATTTCATAAAGTAATCTCGTCTGCAACGTAACATTAAATAAATAAATACCTTGCTAAACATATAATTTAAGTGATTGTGTACATTTTATAATTTTTTAAAGAAATTCATGGAATGCCTCTTCAAGAAAATTAACATTGAATATACGTTAAAAGGCGAAAATCTTGCGGAATTATATACCTTCTTTAAAAACGTGTACTGAGCAAAATAATTGCTCAATATTCACCAAACTTGGTAAACATATAACTTAGGTGATTGTGTGTATTGCATAATTTTTTAAAGAATTATCGTCTGCAACGTTTTATCAAATAACACGTGAGAGCTAAGGCGAACCGTGCTTACGTGGCGTGTCATGGTACCAGAATGACGTCACATAGGAGGGGGGGCGAGAGGAAGTTTGGGACAGTCGGCGAGCGTCAACATCAAAGGAGTGGTCCAGCCCTTGTATTCTATAGCCCTGCCATCGTACAGTGTATAGTAGGATCGTCGCAGAACAGAAATATAAAAACAAGTTTGCTTCTCAATGCAGTACAGCAAGGATCAAGTCCTTCTGAGTTTAGTTTCATGACATAAACTGAAAGGAAGTTTGGTGCGTATAGAATTTGACGATGATAAAAACTATTGACGGTAGCAACTATTGCCGATAAAAACTATTAATGACAAAAACTATAAATGATGAAAACTTGATGATAAAAACTATTTATAATAAAAACTATTAATGACGAAAACTGTTGATTATAAAACTATTGTTATTAAAAACATTTGATGATAGAAACCATTGATGACAAAAACTATTGACGGTAAAAACTATAAATGATGAAAACTATTGATGATAAAATATATTGATATTAATAACTTCTGTTGATAGAAACTATGAATGATAAAAACGATTGATGGTAGCATCCACTGAAGATAAACACTATTAATAATAAAACTATCAATGATAAAAACGATTGATGGTAAAAACTCATAATGATAAAAACTAAAAATAACAAAACTATTAATGATAAAAACTATTAATAATAAAACTATCAACGATAAAAACTATTGATGTTAAAAACTAATAATAATAAAAACTAGTAATGATAAAATTATTAACGATAAAAACTAATACAGTAATAGTAAAAACCGTCAATGATAAAAACTACTGATAATAAAACAATGAATGATAAAAACATTTTGTTCTATCCATTGGACCTTGTATGTTTTTAACATTATTAAATTTTAACATTTCAGATTTGCATCTGCAATATTTAAGTTATACATTATTGTCTGAAATATTAGCAATTTCAATAATAAGGCTATATATCATATTTGACCTACAGAGTAATGTTTATCGTATCGTAATTTCTTTATATTTTATCTCTGATAGAAGTATTGGTTGAAACATTTGTTTTTGAAACTGTATTCACTTAAAACGATTTTTATGAATAACTGGAGTAAAGATACATTTAAGTGATTCATTCTTGATTCAACCACTCAAGTAAAGTCAAACATAATTTTTTTATTTAATACATTCATGCAGGGCCGGAACTAAGGAGATTTGTCGAGGGGCAAATATCAGTTTGACGCCCCATCCTCCTCCCTCCTCCCTCCTCCCACTATTAAAATGTAATACCTCCGTAAGCTATTTTTTTAGATGCAGTAATTGAAATTACACACCATATATGTATGTTATGAAGAAGTTTTCTTTATGAAAAACACCTATTCATTACACTTATACAAATATTTTTGATTGTATTTGTAACTCAATTGCAAATACGCAAAAAATTACTTCTAAAATGTAATTTTAGCTTGGTCGGAAGTTGGAATGTTATGTATCGTAAATAAAATTGAATTCTTCGAGTCTTCTTAGCTGCAAATGTACTGATGATGTCGTTAAAGCTGATAAGGGAAGCTCGTTGGTGTTCAATTGATATTATGCTTAGATTAGAGACTCTCTTCTGTCCCATTGTACTTCTCATGTAGTTTTTGATGATTTTCAGTTTGCTAAAACTTTGTTCTCCAGATGACACTGTAACTGACAGTGTGAGAAACATCCTCAGTGCGGTAGTAATGTTCGGGCAACCTTCCTCCGGTTTATTTTTACAAATAAGATTTAACATTTCTCTTGATGTGGTTTATTTTAATTTATCATCAGTTGATAATGCGTGGTGCTTGAAACTTTCTATTTCAAATTTAAATTCTTCATTGTTGAGATCCGCAGTTTGCCAATTCTTTTGCTTTCATTTTTAGATTTTGACTTGCATTTCTTTGATTCAAACTCCATTGAAAAATCCAAACTTGCTGTTTATGTTGTCCAAATTAAATAAATAAATAAAACAACTGCCGGTTCGTAGAAACACACGCAGACAACACAACTTTATCCTTGGCAACTGGCAACAGAGAGCCCAATGTCATTTTAAAGGGTAGGCCGGGCGCATCGCATCAAGGCCACACTGTTTTCCCGCCCCCGAACCCGCTGCCAAGTGCTCTGGCTACTAATTCATACCAGTAGTAGGCGTAACACTCCCTCCAGACCCATGAGCTGCGTTAATTCTTGTGTCTTATAAAACTTAAGAATTAACTTGGTATGCAGTATAATAAAGTTTATAAATTATGCAAAAAAATTAAATAAAATTAAAGAATATTGATTGTGATATTATTATTTTGAAAACGTTTTTAATAACTTATTATTTTTTTATAAACTTTTCAAACTTTGCCACCCCTGATATCTCCCGCCCTGGGCATGTGCCCCCTGCCCCACCCTAGTTCCGAGCCTGCAATCCTCAGGATTGGTAAATTCTTTGTTATATATGTTCAGTATTAATTTCCATTTGCCGTTAGAGTTGGAAAGACTTCCGATTTAACAAAGGATGCAACTTTAACCTTTCGCTATTAGGATGATATCTCTAGCAGAAGCAACAACTAGGTTTGTGATTAGAGGCTTATCAACAAAATTGGCAATTACCATCACCTGCCTATTATACAGACAATAGCGATTGTCTGTTTTCCCTTTTGTGCTGAATGAAAACCCAAACAAACAACAACAAAAAACTCCTCCCATTCGTTACTAACAAGTGGTGCTTCCACATAATGCATAAATTTGTTTGCAGAAGTATTTTCCTATAAAAGAACATAGCTATACGCTGTCATTTTTAATAGTGCAATTGTGTCACTAATTAGATTTCTCAATAGGAACTATGCCTGTGTACGTTACATTAATTAACCCTTAGGCACGGGGGCACTACCCAAAACAGCTAAGGCTTAAATTATTAATTTTGTAGTTCTTAGATTCTACATCTTAACATTTGTATTTATCAATCAATCTTCTTTTTATTTTTATTTTGTTTTTTAGCCAATTAAATCTACTTTATAATTATTTGAAAAATATTAAATATTTATCATCGCTTATATTTTGAATCATATAAAATCTGGAAAAAGTTTTTTTATTTTTTTAACTTTGAACTGTAGAAGTGGGATGAAAAAACATATTTTACTAATGGAAATTATTTTTTAATTTTTAAAACAGACTCTTTCATACACACATAGAAAATAAATATTTAAAAAAAATCAGAAATTGTACATATGTGTTCGCAATTTACGTCCGATTTGGTCCAAATTTTGTACACACGTTGATTGTTAAAGTCGCTCGAACGAATTCGTTAGCCAAAAAATCAAACAACCGGAAGCACGTATTTTTTACAGGAAGTAACAATTTGATGAGAATTTTCGTACTAGAATGAACTTTTTGGAGTTTTATCTAAAAAATAAATGCAGGATATTATTCAGCACATTTAGTTTTTTACAGAACCTTTTAGCTTCGCTTGGTTCCCCCAAAATCAAACGAAACGTAAAATTCCATAAAAATATTCAAATCCACGTGGAACGTCTTCTGATCCGACGCCGATGGCCGAGTTTGTACGCTGCGAGCGTAGTGAAACAGTCCATAACCCGAGGCCGATGAGATGCAAACTTGCAAAGCGACTTTTTCCGCAGCGAGTGGACCGAAGGAGCGCGTGAGTCGAAGCTGGAGGCTTAGGTGCAAAAAAATTCTACTAATATATTTCGTAACTCAGGCAGCTATTTATCGCCTTGGTGAGTAGATCAATTTCCCAAATAGTTGGTTGAAACCGTAAAACCCGTCAGCAGTTCAGCTGCGTGGTCGAATTATTTTGTATCATAAAATTGTTTACAAAGTCTCATTTTGACTACAGTCGCAATATGCATCCGTTTTGGTTATCACATTTTTTTTATCTCGTTCATTTGTCACGTAATTATTGTCATTTTTTAAGTACGAAGTTTGAATTTCGTTCTTACACAATACAAAATTAATAAATAAAGGTGCATTGCAAGCTGGATGCGCGATTATATAAAGAATATTCAGTGTTTCGTTCAGCACTCGATTAAAAAAGATGGAGTTATAAAATGGTTTTAAACGGGGCAATGTCAAAGCGCTCAGCTGCAAGAAATTCCACTGTTTAGATACGGCTATAGAGTCAAGCACCGGAGTCGCTGGTTGCTTTCTCTTTTACTGAGCAGAGCAATAACACGCTCACTGCTACGCAAATTTCGTATTTCATATGCTAAGAGCTGACCTCTTATTTTTTATATTTATAACCTAATTGAGTAGAAAAACTTTCTTTTTTAACCTTTCTACGTAATAATCACTAATATTTTAAAGCGGACGCACATGTGGTCCATAGCATATACGCTTAAAATTGGCGCAATGCATTGTGTATTGAAGATACTCTCAACACGGGGATTGGCATGCGAAGCACGCAATGCATGGTGTATTGGAAATACCCCCAACACGGGGATTGGCGTGCAATGCACTGTGCGTCGGCCGCTTCTCTCAGTGTCAAGCTCACATGTGCGTCCTTAGCAGTGAACGTGTTACGAAAAAAAGGGGATAGCAAGATAACGAGAGGAGAAGAGTGCCACAGTGACTAAAGACCCCTATACAGTTTGTTACAGTTCGAATCATTTGCACAATGGCATTCGGTGCTATACACGCGTCCACTGTCTTGTTCAATTTATACTTCATTAAATACAAATTACTTAAAACTGGGTCAATCTTATTGAACAGCCCTGTATAATGTTGAATTATGTAGCAGAAAGAATCTAATTAAAAGAAAAGATTAATTCTCCTCCAAACTAATTAAGTGTACCCTAATTTGTGTCAGCAAAACGATTGAGGGATCAATTTATACATCCAAGGGATGAGAGAGCGGTGGAAGTTATATTACTACACCCACATAATTTTACTGAAATCAAAGCGTTCATAAACTCCAATATACGCCCACAACTTCTTTGCTACGTGTCAATTTCATAAGTTATTATTACTTTGATTACTTGCAGTTTCGGATTACGAGCTCAGCACCCTTAGGCACTTGCATCATGGATATTAAGTTAAGATCAATTGACATAGGGAAAAAACTGGGCTGATGAAATTTTTTATACATTTTAACTATAACATTATTATTACACACTTCCTCAGCAAGAGATAATTAAATTAAATTAAAAGTGAAAAAACATGGACCAAGACAGGGAGTTGAACCCTGGACCTTAACGATTCCGTCGTAACGCTCAACCGTCTGAGCCACCCTGATCACTGAAGATATTGGTCTATGTTATCTCACTTGTACGGTCACTTGTAAAATTACAATTTGTTAATTTTTTTCAACCAGCAAGGCTCAGGTCTACACTTTAATAAAAACCTAACATAAAATTTAGAAATTACAAATAATTGCTTCAAAGTTTGAAATCAGCTGTTAATGGAAATATTGGAGCAAACATCTGTTTTATCTGTTATTTAATCAATTGGTTGCTATGGTAATAAATTTAAATACATATGTTGGTCCATCAGTCTAGGACCTAAGAATTTTTTCTGATTAAATTTACAAATATTGAAATAAAAATATTTTTAACAACATTTATTATAGCCTATGTTTCTCAGGGATAGTGTAGCTTTTTATTAGTAAAACTATTTTTTTTCAATTGGTTCAGTAGTTCCAGATATTACCCCTACATACAAACAAACAAATTTTACCTCTTTATAATATTAGAAAAGAATACACAATAAACATAACTCTAATTTTTTAACCCTCAAACGGCAAACCTAACTTCTTACTATTTTCTTCTTTCTTCTGTCTTCTTTCTTCATGCTTCTTTCTTCATTCTTCTTTCTTCATTCTTCTTTCTTCTGTCTTCTTTTTTCTTTCTTCTGTATTCTTTCTTCATTTTTCTTTCTTCATTCTTCTGTATTCTTTCTTATGTCTTCTTTCTTCATGCTTCTTTCTTCATTCTTCGTTCTTCTGTATTCTT
>JAGFPH010000278.1:590512-603721 GCA_018207615.1 Philaenus spumarius | reverse complement strand
TGTAAATATATCAATATTACACTTTAAATATATCACCATTATACTATTCAAATATATCAGCGTTATACTATAAATATATCTGAATTATTCTATAAATATATCAGCATTACACTTTAAATATAGCACCATTATACTATACAAATATATCAGCATTATACATAAAATATAGCAATTATACTGTAAATATATCAATATTACACTTTAAATATATCACCATTATACCAAACAAATATATTAGCGTTATACTATAAATATGTCACAATTATGCTATAAATATATCATCATTATACTTAAAATATATCACCAACATACTGTAAATATATCAGCATTACAATTTAAATATATCAGCATTACAATTTAAATATATCAGTATTTCACTTTAAATGTATTACCATTATAATATTACAAATATATCAGCGTTATACTTAATATAAAAATATATCAGCTTTATAATATAAATATACCAGCATTATACTATAAATATATCTGCATTATACTTCAAATATATACGCAATATATTATAAATAAATAAGCCATATACTTCAAATTTACTACATTATGCATTATACTTTTAATACACCGGTAATGATGTTAAAACATGATATTATTTATAAATTATCTACCGAGTAAATGCCTAAGTTGCGTGACGCCTCTTTGTTTATTTGAGGCTATGTGTATCACGTCAATTTCCTAGTAATGCTATCGCTATCGCTCCTGTGTATTGGAGAGGGTTAATAAAATAGTATCGCTATCTTTTTTGCAAGGGTGTGAAAAATATTATCGCTATTTTTATATGGTTGGCGAAAAATAATATCAGTGCGATTGCAATCAATATACAATGGACAAATTTTATCATTTGCAATCATATTTGTTTTATATTTCTTTGAAATGTTAATGTTTCCGGTATAATTTAAACATCTAAAAATGGATAAAAAGCCGCTAAATACATAAAATTTAAACTTGAACTGGACTTATGAGAAATAACACTATATAAATAAAAACAGAACACAGTTTCTCATAAAAACGTTTAATAATTCAAACGCGTTTCTATGACCAAGTCATCATCATCAGTGATGGTTACAAACTTATAAAAACTTAATAAGTTTGTAACCATCGCTGATGATGATGACTTGGTCATCGAAACGCGTTTGAATTATTAAACGTTTTTTATGAGAAACTGTGTTCTGTTTTTATTACATAGCGCTAAATACAGGTACTCTTGGATTTTTGGGAGCGCTGATCTCATTTCTGACCATGCGAAACGCCCGAAGTGCACCGGGGAGCTCTGAGGGGAGGGGGGATATGAATAATATTTTATAAAAAGGAGAAGACATTATGCAATTTGCAAGTAAAGAGAAAAATTAAATTCATACATTTTCCAAAAATGCTGTTTATTCTGTACTAGTAACAAAAATCTAGAATAATAAATACAAACATATGTATGTATAAAATAAAAAATTCTCATATTATACAAAATTCTATATACACAACGTGAACCGGCCTGATCATCACTATATGCCTTTAAGTCGTCATCTCAAAATATATCAAGACCTTACATTTTTGTCCCAATCGGCCCCGACTCCTCAGAACAACCAGCGCATCGGGGGCAGATACTCATAGTTAGAATTGAAATCAGCGTCCCCCAAAACCCCTCGTGAGGAAATATTTCAAGTCTCTGTCGCAATTTCACAAATTCCCCCATCGCCATCGCGAGAGCCCCCCCCCCCTCCCCACGTGCACCTGGGGCATTTCGCATGGTCAGAAATGAGATCCGCGCCAACAAAAACTCCCGAGTACCGATTTTCGCGGCTTTTCATCTATTTTGAGAGGTTTCAAAACACATTATGCACTTTTAGGTGCACTTTATGCACCCGCGATGTATTTCCGCTTTCTCCCGAAACTGGTCATATGTAGACTTTTTCCTGGTATTTTTCTGAACACGATGCAGAAAATTGCATCCAAATCGGAGCTGTAGGCAAACATTTGTTTATTCGAGTCGAAATCGTACTAGTTTGCCTGGTCTATTGTACAATACAGAATTAATAATTAAAAGTAAATCGCAAGCCGGCTCAGCTGCAAGAAACTCCACTGTTTAGATACCGCTATAGAGTGAAGTACTGGAGTCACTGGTCGCTAGAGGTGGGAGTTATTTAACGCAACAGGAAAAATAATACTATTAATGCCTTGCAGACTATTACCACGTTAATACGTTACGTAGGACACCCTATTATTTTAGTAACGTCAAGCGATAACGTAATGATGGGGACTGACGAACGTTCCAGAGAGGTGTTAATTCCAACTCTTTCATCAAGTAATCATACCTTCAACAAATTAATACCTGGACAAAAATAACACCTTGTCAAAAATAATACCTTGACAAAAATAATACCCTTTGAGAAAACGGCCAGCACATAACTTTCTTCGCTTGCGTTTAATACGTTACAATATTAACAGGATGCAGCAACTTGCACACAGGCTACAAATTATTAAACCCGAATAAACAGGATGTTTGGTGCGAGATTCCAGGAAATATTTCTTGCCCTTCCCGGTGTCTGTATTAATTTAATCCAAGAATCCATTACACATAATTAATAGCTTATATGCAGATATGCACATTGATATAATAATTACTGCTGACATAAAATTGCTTTATAGAACTATCCTTCCCTAGGCTTTAGGGAATACTTGAATTTAAACAATTGACACTGTGCAATTTAATTTAGTCTAAAAGTTTAACTTAAATTTGTTTTAAAATTTTTGTCGTCAATAATTACTCTAGGTTTACATTTGATTTCTAATAATGTGTATGTTATATATTTATTTATATCTAATTATTTTGACAATTTTAATTGCATTTTGTTAGTAAAGATTTTCTTTGAAACATTAAATTTAACTTAAAGCAGCAGAAGAAATTACTTGAGAATCTTGGTTACTTTTTAACAGAAAGTAATCTCGTTTGGAACCCTTAGATTAAATGAATAATATTTTTTTAATGTTTATTTTAATTTGAAGCTGAGTATTTAAAATTTGACGTTTTTAAATTTTGAGTTATCAATAATTTCTCTAAGTACTTTACTATTATTTTTATATTATATATTTATGTATATCTAATCATTTAAAAATGTTTGTTTTAATGTATTTTGTTAATAAAAGAGTTTCTTGGAATATTCAAGTAACGCTGCAGACAATATTACTTGAGAATATTGATAACATTTCATAAAGTAATCTCGTCTGCAAAGTAATACTAAACAAATAAATAATTCGACCACGCAGCTGGACCGCTGACTGAGTTGAGCAAATTTCCAAAATTAAGTTTATAGGCCTGTGTTTTAGGGTTTCAACCAACAATTTGCTAAATAGGTCTACTCACGAAGGAGTTGAACAGCTGTCTGTGTGTACGCAATATATTAGTAGAATTTGTTTGCGCCTAGTGGCCTCGCGAGTTTGCACCACTTGGCTTCGAACCGGGTACTTTTATGGTATTTTACGTTTTGGTCGATTTTGGGGGAACCAAGCGAGCTATAAGGTCGCGTAAAAAAACAAAATGCGCAAAATAACATCCTAAATTTATATTTTTAGAAAAAAACTCTAAAACAATTTCATTCTCGTAGTAAAAATCTCAAAAAATAGTTACTTCCGGTCAAAAAACGTACTTCCGGTTGTTGGATTTTTTTGGCTAACGAACTCGTCCGAGCTACGTAGACAACCAACACGTGTACCAAATTTGGACCAAATCGGACTTAAAATGCGGCCGCTAGAGTGCGAACACATATATACATATATATATGAATTTTAATGACACCCCAAAACGTGTTCTGGGGACCATGATCGGTGCTCATTTGCTACTCCCGACCTTGGGTCTCACCATAAGAGCCACTGCAATAGCTCATTTTTCCTATGGAAATTCGCTAATAATTAAAAGTAAATCGCAAGGCTGCTCAGCTGCAAGAAACTCCACTGTTTAGATACCGCTATAGAGTGAAGGACTGGAGTTACGGGTTGCTTTCTCTTTTACTGAAGCAGAGCCTTAAGAAGAGTTTTTTTAACACGGACTTAGCAGGGTACGACAGCGAGTTGAGTAACGTTTTCTCGATTACTAAACTAACAAATATTGTATACTTATCTATATATATAAAATTCAATGTATGTCCGTCTGTATGTTTGTCCTTTATGCGTTACCAAACCGTCCATCAGATTGCTTTGAAATTTTGCATAGTAACACAAGTTAACCCTGGGAAGGTTTAAGGCCATTTACCGAAGTCCTAGGACATTAGGGCTACGCCCCAGTGGCCCTTAAAGTTTCAATGTTAATCTTATGGAAGGTCAATCTTAAGGAAGAAGTAGAAAGATTTCTTTTGATTTTATCAGGGGCACAAAAAACAGCTGTTCGTATGAAAAGCTTAAAACAGCTGATTTTGATCAACAACTGATTTGGATAAAAAACTGAATATAATTTTAGGTTAGGTAAATCAAGCAATGAGCAGAATCCCATTATAATTTACATCGGCCCTCAGGGATACGAATTACAGGCTTTCAAAGTTTCAAATTAAGCAATAGCGAAACATTGCCGGGTCAGCTAGTATTTGATAAATTTATACGTAGTTGATTTTAAACCTTTGATTATTTTCTCACTATATTCAGCCAACAGAGAGTTATGACGGGGTTTTACCTTACACCCTTATACCGTGCACGCCAATTACACTGACAAATGACAGGCGGTGTCTATTTACACTCACTTCTAGGCGGTGTGTTTTTACCTGCAATTGTCTACTCAGTGTGCGAAGTGTGTAGGGACGTCATAATACGTGTTCATAATACATCACTGACAAAGGGTAAGTTATCAGCGAATTTCCATAGGAAAGATGAGCTATTACAGTCATTTGTATGGTGAGACCTAAGGTCGGGAGCAGCGAATGAGCACCGATCATGGTCCTCAGAACACGTTTTAGGGTGTCATTGAAAATGTTTTATATTTAACTACTAGCTGAATGTGTGCTCGCTACTGGGAATTGGTTTTGCATTACTATGTTACATAATTTGTAATATTTTTTCTCATCTTGTTTTGCACGAAAGTGAATTATTACATAATATTTTCAATTAGTTTGGTATTTATCGTTCCCTGGCGGCCCTTCAATCGTCTTTGTCGTGGTATTTGGACTGAATAACTTAAATCATTTAAAAATAAAAGAATTCAGAGTGAAGAGCGTCTTCTTTTTCAACCGCTAAATTTACAGGCTGGTAAATCACAGTCTTAGCTGGATGTTACAGATCACCCAGATACGTCTTTATGCGAATCCATAGCTCGAGATAGTTTTGATCAGCTTACGTCTTTAAATATTTTCTTAAAATTAATTAATGAGTTCCAAATTTTAGCTCTCTAACTTAAAGGAAAGAATACCAATTAATATCTATTGTTTTTAGTGGTTGCTATCAAATTTTCACCCCTTAGCACCACGTAACAAAATGTAAAATTGGTTTATTTTTATATGTACCTTGTAAGAAATAAAACTACAAAACTTTCAGCTCTCTAGCTTTAAGAAAAGTATAACAATTAATACTTATTGTTTTAGGGGTTGTTTTTAGGTTTGATAAATGAAGAAGAATGGCACAAATTAGTGGTATCTATCTTAACTCTATCAAAAATGGCGGCCAGTCAAATTTTAAATATCCTATGTTAACACAATTTTAATTACGTTACAAACATTATGTTCCAGTGGAAAGGAATAATGGTTCTTTGCATGTTATTTAATAAAATCAGAGGGTAATTCAAAATCTAGTGCTAAACAAATATTTGCACAATTTGGCAAAAGCTTAAAAGGAAGGAATAAACTTGCAGTTTCTAGATACAGCATGTAACAGTCTTCTACGTTGAAAGCACAACTACTGATAACAATCCAGTGATAATATCAATGGACTGGGAATACCGTTTTAAGCATTTAATCTAGTAAATTTATAATTAAGGTACACTTACCTAAAAAGGGAATGAAAGGGATATTGTAACGTACCTAATTAAAATACTGTGTTGATAATATGTTTTCAAGTTTGACTGGCCGCCATTTTCGTTAGGGTTAAGATAGAGAACTCTAGTTTGTCCCATTCTTCATATATCAAGCCCTTTAAAATGAGGCATCACTTGATGGGGGTTTGTATTTAAGATTTTTGAATTACCCTCTCAACCCCTCATTTTGGGGTAAGTGGTGAAATGGTCCGTTACGCCAAAATTCGTCTCCCTTCGTCATATAAAGATACCACGAAGCTCATTTATTTCTACTTGTTCCAAAGTTAAAAACAAGGGGGTGGGACTTTTGGAAACCCTGTATATATACATTTTGGGGGGGGGGGGGGGGGTTGTCTGTGTGTTCGCACTTTAACGGCTGAAGATGGTTTTCCAAGTCGCTCGAACGAATTCGTTAGCCAAAAAAAACCATCAACCGAAAGCAACAAATGTTTGTAGCAAAAAAAAAAAAAAAAGTGTTGTTTGTATTATTAGGTTAGTATTTCACTAGTTAATGTTCTGTAAAGTTCGAAACCGGTCGTGAGTAATTAAATAGTTGTGTGGATTGTAACAGTGTGTGTTTTTCTTATCAACCTCATTATGATTAACTTCCACAAAGTTAAAGCCTCAAATTTCAAAATTATTTTAGAATAAAACTGTTGGGATTTTATCTAAAATAAACGGTACCAGGACCAACTGGCACATACTTTCTCACAAACATATTTAAATTACTAATCAGATTCACTGTGTCTTGTAGGTGGGGTAGGAGAGGTGATATTAAGGGGATTAACTAATAAATATTATTATTATTATCTAGAGAGAAAACTATTCGATCGATTTCGAACAAATGTGTATCAAAAACGTCAATTAGGCCTTTATAGATGCACGAAAAAAGGTTTCGAAAATTTTTGAAAAACAAACCCCTTTATGGAAAAAAACCCCAAAAATCAGTTGTTATTATTATTATTATTAGCTAAACTAGAATTTTTAGAAAGATGCCGTTTTTTGCATATGGTAGGGTACATGAAAGGCTACAAATAAACCAAATTTTATCAAAATCGTTAGAGCCGTTTTTTTATAAAAAAATAATAACTGATTTTTTGGGGGATTTTTTACCAAAAATGGGGTTATTTTTCAAAAAATTTCAAAACAGTTTTTCGTTCATCTATACAGGACTACTTGACATGTCTGGTGCAAAATTTGTTTGAAATCGATCGAATAGTTATCGCTCTAGCTTTGTACAAACCATTTTTTTTGGACTCAGGGGCTCCCAAAACGGATATTTCCACAAAAATCTCAACACAAATTTTTTTTGCGATCACTATACTTTCTCTATGCTATAGTATAGTGAGAAAGTAAAAATAAGTACAATAGATTATTCTGCGTATTTTGATTTTTTAAACCACCTTGCATCCCGTTTTGTTTCCCAAAAATCGGTCGAAACCCAAAATACCATAAAAGTACCAGGTTCGTGGATTCGAGGCCGACGGCCGAGTTTGTACGCTGCGAGCGAAGCGAATATGGATCGGACATATTTCAAATCACTTTTAAACTATCAACTGTGAGATGCCAATCATCTTAATCAGCTGATATGGTTAATAGCTACCAATAAAACATATTTTATCTCCTGTACATTTTTTGTAACGTTAACGGGTTTCAAGATATGCCATGTTAAAAATTTGTAACGGCCGCAATTTTGAAAACTATAAAAATAACTTCTTGCGTTAGGCACACTTGTAAATCGTAACGTACAAAATGAGTACACCATATTTGAACTCAATTCATTTCTGGAGTTACTGTGATTTTTTGTTAAAAAAAACAACCAGGCGGATTGCGACTAAACTAAGACAATTTCGAAAAAAAAATTGGGTTTGCGTCGGACCAGACGGTGGAAGTTATACTTCTATGGCCATCCAATGGTATAGACAGGTAGACCTACTATTGATTTAATATATTTTGGGAAAAACTAGTCGTAACTTAGAGTAGCCCTACTATTTTGTAGGTGATAGCCTATTCTTTTATAAAAACACTAACCAACACTGAAGGCATATTATAAAATTAACATCCCATTATTCCTTCTTTGTTACATTCGATTATGAATACTATCGTTGCATCTGTTTGGTTGGTCACAGTTAATCTGGGGACCATGATCAGTGCTCAATTACTACACCCATCAAAATTAATATTGCATTGTCATCGGTCCTTGATAAGTGTCCATAGTTTCAAATCAATCCGACTTTTTGAAGAGGGTGAAAATCACGTCGTGTTCTGGGGACCATGATCAGTGCTCACTTACTACACCCAACAAAATTATATTGCATTGCCATAAATCCTTGATAAGTGTGCAAAGTTTCAAATCAATCCGACGTGTTGAAGGGGTGAAAATCACGTCGTGTTCTGGGGACCATGATCAGTGCTCACTTACTACACCCAACAAAATTAATATTGCATTGTCATCGGTCCTTGATAATTGTGCAAAGTTTAAAATCAATCCGACGTTTTGAAGTATAGGAAAGTATACGAATATACGAAGAAAGGTATAAAAAGGCACTTTCCGAATTTTTCTCGACCGACACCCCATCCCGATTACAACTGCCGCAAAGAAGTATAACTTCAAAAAAGTTACTGAACGTTTTTCATTTATTTCAATATATACAATCCGATCCAGCTCTTTGTCACACCCTTTGTAGTTGAATACCATTTTATCACCGTCACTGATGATGACTTTCCGATCGAAACGCGTTTGACAATTATCCACACAGTGTTTCTTTCTCACAAGTACAGTTCAAGTTCCACATCCATACTGCGAAACAATGTATTGTTGTTTTATTCCTAATTATCAGATTAGGTTTGTATTTACGACTTCGGCCGAAGGTTCGTTTTAAAGCGTCATAAAATCATGTGTCATAGTACCACGGCAATGCGTGTCACGGCATTTTTTATAAACAAGTAGTAGGATCGTATAGTCAGTCGCGAATGGGAAAAAAGCAATAATATTTGCATTTGAACACTTCTATAGATTAACTAAGTAATAATTACTTAGTAATAATTATTATTTTTTACCTTTTTTAGTATGTCAATCTAATCCTTCGTTTTTTGTTCTTCTCCTACGACTGCGGTTTCGGGCATTCGCCCATCTTCAGGTACTTCAGGTAGTTAGTGTTATTGTGTCATTGTAGAAGTACCTGAAGATGGGTGAATGCCCTAAACCGCGGTCGTAGGAGAAGAATAAAAAACAAAGGATTAGATTGACATACTAAAGAAGGTAAAATATAATTACTTAGTTAATTAATACATTAATCCGTAGGCTACAGCATGAAATTTAAACTTCTATAGAATCATGAATTTATAATAAAAGTATGAAGTTATAAATATAATATGAAATATATAATGTGTACTACAGTTCAACGAACAAACAGATTATGGATATCTGCAATGTACACAAAGTCGGTTAATACGTGTGTAAAATAAACGGAAAATTATGACTCGCCGGTAAACGCCTTCGACTGTTCAGATATGCAAAACACGCAATACAGCGAGGTTTAGCGAGAAATAGCATACTTTATTTTATTAATACGATTTGATTGACAATCAACTAAATTGGTGTTTTAATCAATAACATAACCTCGAAAATTGACTGGATTGACTGTAAAGCTGTACGGGTAAACCGCAGAGCCGATTGTCATGAAATTTTGCAGGAGTATCCAAATTGTATATAGTTGTGCACTCGTGGCTTTAGTTTTTTGATAAATTAACAATAACAAAATAAAAATAATTCGACCACGCAGCTGAACCGCAGACGTGGACTTTAAATTTCCAAAATAAATTTGATATCTTTTAGGATTTCAATTAACTATTTGGGAAATTGATCTACTCAAATGGCGCCTCAGGTTATAGACTGGTTAGCTTCGATCGCAGCGTATAAACTCGGCCGTCGGCCTAGGATTTGAACTAGGTATTTTACGTTTTGATCGATTTTGGGGAGAACCAAGCGAGCTATAAGGTCGTGCAAGAAAAATGTACAGAACTACATACACTATATGAGATTATACATTTATTTGTTTAGATAAAACCCTAAAAAAGTTTCAATCTCGTACGAAAAGGATCAACAAATAGATACTTAAATGTCGAAAAACGTGCTTCTGGTTGTTGGCTTTTTTGGCTAACGAACTCGTCCGAGCGACTTGGACAACCAACGTGTGGACCAAATCGGACTTGAAATGCGGCCGTTAGAGTGCGAACCATATACAGTACTAGCTGACCCGTACGGCGTTGCCCGTGGTGGTTGGTATTTTCAGTCTTTTTAACGTAATTGTATTCTTTTTAAGTGTTCAGCCAGTGAGTGGTATTTGGCAATTATATATACAGTGTGATTGAAAAGTCCCGGAACGGTGTAATATATTTTTTACCATTATAGATAAAGTAATGAGACTTGGTATATCAATAATAGCCATATATGTCTACTCTTTTAAGGTATTATCACTTTTTTATCCCTTAAGGGGGACGGCCCACGAGGAGTCAGACAAAATTCTTAAATAGCAGCATAGGTCGAGTTTGGTATCAAATTAAAGGTCTTAGTAGAACACATTGCCGCAAACCGGACTTCGAAAGGTCCACTCTAACCAAAATGGCGGCCCTAAACGTATTGAAATAAATTGACATAAAGTTGCTAATATCTCGAAAAGGAAGAATTTTTAGAAAAAATTTCTAGAGACAAAAAATGATTATTTCAAAGTGCTTGACCTAAACAAAGTGCTCCCAAATCGATTTCGTAAATTTTATTTTTACTCCTTCATCTTTAAAACTTAAAAAAAAAATAAAATTTACGAAATTGATTTGGGAGCACTTTGTTTAGGTCAAGCACTTTGAAATAAACATATTTTGTCTCTCGAAATTTTTTCTAAAAATTCTTCCTTTTCGAGATATTAGCAACTTTATGTCAATTTATTTCAACACGTTTAGGGCCGCCATTTTGGTTAGAGTGGACCTTTCGAAGACCGGTTTGCGGCAATGTGTTCTACTAACTAAGACCTTTAATTTGATACCAAACTCGACCTATGCTGCTATTTACGAATTTCGTCTGACTCCTCCATATATTTTAAAATTGTCCATATATTTCAATTTTTGTACTAATATCGCCCCAAGAATTTATAACCAACTTCCGGAAAATATTAAGACGTGTACAAAATTTAACAAATTTAGCAAACTGTTGAAGTGCTATCTTTTGGGCATGGATAATGTTGAGAATTTGATGAAAGTGGTCTTGTAAAGGACGATTTTTATGGTGAAACATGTTGGTAAATTAAATCTTGAAATATGTATGTTGATATAAGCATTTTTTTACTGATATGGTGTGTCTGTGTGTGTGTGTGTGTGTTGTTTTTATGCATGTGTATGTGGTAAGGGTGTGTATGTGTTTATATATGAAGTTATATATGAGTGTATGTATGTATATTGTTAAGTAAATAAATTTAAATATAAATTGTAATTTATAGTTTGGATGCTTATTTAGAATTTTACTGAATTTGTTTAGTTATTTAGCAATACCTATTAACAAGTGATTTAACTGCTCCCACAAAAAACCCTAGAACCTCTGTTGTATTATTTGTTTCTGTATTATGCAACCTCAAAACGGGCAAAAGCCCTTGGAGGTGCATTATTTTCATTCTTTGAAATGTTAATTTTTGTTTTTGTTTTTTACTGAGAAGTATTTTTTTAATTTTCTTTTTTAAGTTTTTGTATCTAAGTTAAGTTTTATTTGAAATTATTAGTATTTTTTCTGGTTTGTTTATTTGTTTACCAAGATGTGGTTAGTTTATATTTTCTTATTTTGTCTAGCTAAGTTTATATCTTTAATAATGTATTATGTTTCTGTGTTTAGTTAAGCTCGTATTTATGTATTCAAAGAATGAATAAATATATAGGGTCTATATATAAAAAAAAAAAAAAAAAAAAAAAAATAATAAAATAACTGAAATTATGATTTTAGTAACTTTGATCCCCCCAAATACCTCCTAAAATGTAGAAATTTTTCATACCCTTTGTTATTGAGCACTTATGGCCCTAGAGGAAGCTACATACCAAATTTCATTCCAATCTGTTCGGTAATTTTGGAGAAATCGTGATTTAGTAATTTTTACCCCCCAAATCCCCCTAAAATTTCCAATTTTTTAAAACTTTTTTTAGTGAAACCTTATGGCCCTAGAGGAAGCTACATACCAAATTTCATTCCAATCCGTTCGGTATTTTTGAAGAAATCGTTTTTTAATAACTTTTATCTCCCCAAACCCCCTAAAATTTCGTATTTTTTCAAACCCTTTCTTAGTGAGTACCTATGGCCTTAGAGGAAGCTACATACCAAATTTCATTTCAATCCGTTCGGTAGTTTTTTGAGAAATCGTGATGAGTGAATGAGTGAGTGGTATTTCGCTTTTATATATGTAGGTACATAAAATTTCTAATGACACCCTAAAACGTGTTCTGGGAACCATGATCGGTTCTCATTTACTACCCCCAACCGTCAGTCTCACCACAATAAGGTTCACTCCAAAAACTCCTCTTTCCTATGGAAATTCGCTAATAAACCGCTAACTACTTTACAATGAATGAGTTATTTCCTTGCTATTAAAGATGTGTAAAGTAAGAACAGCTGATTAAAGATATTCAATGTTGATACAATTATCAGCTGCTTACGCTAAAACTCTAATCTTCCATAATATATTATATAGTTTGTGTATTTCTCACTAGACGTTGAAAGCAATGACTTCATGAAAGTTGAGACCAGTAGAGGTCTATATCTATATTCTGTCGGTAACCTTTTTTCTGGAGACATGTGCGCGGGCAAACATGTGAATTTTATGTCACCCTGTGTTGAAAGTCTCTCATTTGCCACCAACCTAGTTGGATAATAAATTATTGTTGGCCTATTTGTCAAAATTTAGTATTTATGTACATGTTTATACATCGAATTAAAGATAAAAACATTATCTTTCAATTGTTTTTCATTTCATATTGATAAATCAAACTGTATAAAAGATATTACTTTTAGAAAATAGTCATGTTCTATAATAATTTAGATATTCAGTAGTTTTATAAAATTGTTGGCATACTTCTTAAAATGTTTCATTTATGAACATTTTTATATATCAAAGTAAAGATAAAATATTATCCTTTAATGGCTTTTCATTTCATATTGTTAAATCAAACGGCTTAAA
>JAGFPH010000278.1:574344-590502 GCA_018207615.1 Philaenus spumarius | reverse complement strand
TTGTTAAATCAAACGGCTTAAAAGATATTACTATTACAAAATAGTCACATGTTCCATAATTTAGATATAATTTTATAAAATTGTTGGCCTATCAACTCCTATAAAAGCGAGTGTACAATCGTACATACGTACGAAACATTTAATATAACAGCTGATTTCACCCATCGTATGATCGTAAACCCAGTGTATATTATAGTTTGAGGTTATGTGTACAACTTCAATCATTATAAATAATGTCTTTGTGAAGTTGATTTTTTTTAAATATAAGCTAAATAACAAACTAATGTATGCTATAATATACATTATAATATTTGGTTTGAGGTTATAAACTATATACAGGGTGATCCCAAATTATGTTTCCAGACTTCCACAAATTGTTCCTTTGGTCAAAACAATAACAAAACTTCCAATAAACATAGGTCCTAAAATGCTTAGTTTCCTAGATATCCGCCATTTTGTTTTTTGTACAAAATAATTCATATCTAGAGAACGGTTTGACTGATTGAGTTCAAACTTGGCATGAAGTTTAACCTAACAATGATATACTTCAAGAAAAATAAACGATTAAACCCAATCATGCATTTCAAAATGGCGGCTGTTTGAAAATTTTAACCCTAATTTAATCCAAAACCGTACATTTTAACGAAAATTGTCAAGACATCGTTTTTGTAGCCCTTTTGATTCCCTATCGGATGGTGTAACTGTCAAAACAATCAGATGAAGGATAACAGTTAAGTTATGTGTACTAATTGGTTTGTTCAACCAGTACATCCTATACCAACACAGTAATACTACAATATTGTATGGACATTTGTTGTCATTACCTTTTACTTAGCTATTATCCTTCATCCGATTGTTTTGACAATTACATCATACGATAGGGAATCAAAAGGGCTACAAAAAAGGTGTCTTGACATTTTTTGTTAAAATGTATGGTTTTGAAGTAATTTAGATTTGAAATTTTCAAACTGCCGCCATTTTGAAACGCATGATTGGATTTAATCGTTTATTTTTCTTGAGGTATATCACTGTTAGGTTAAATTTCATGCCAAGTTTGAACTCAATCAGTCAAACCGTTCTCTAGATATGAATTATTTTATACAAAAAACAAAATGGCGGATATCTGGAAAACGAAGCGTTTTAAGACCTATGTTTATTGGAAGTTTTGTTCTTGTTTTGACCAAAGGAACAATTTGTGGAAGTCTGGAAACATAATTTGGGAACACCCTGTATAAATACAACCTTTTATCATCAATAAATGTTTTTATACAAATTTAAAGAAAAGATTCCTTTAACTTCAGAAACATTCATATATCTAAACAGCTGATTTCACCCATCACCTGTAATACACAAACCCAATGTAGATTATAGTTTGGGGTTATGTTTACAACTTCAATCGTTATAACCTTTTATCATCAATATATTTGTTTATTCGTACATCTTCGTATAACATAAACATATTCGATTATTAATTTTATTGACTATAATATTAATAATTTCTAAATCATTTGATCTATCAATATGAAATAAAAAGCAATTAAAAGATAATATTTTTATCTTTCTTTAAATATAAAATAACGTACATAAATACAAAATGTTAACAAATAGGCCTACAGTTTTATAATCCTTATAATTGTACACATTTACCGAGTTAAAAATCCCTGTCAGCATAGTTATGTAGGCCTAGACAAGTATTCCTTAATGTTGTTTTTTAATAGTTCGTTTTTTAAACGATGTATTTCTGATGTGTATCTAATTAATCAGCCTGTGGTTTTTCACGGGGGCTTACTCGTTTCTTAATATATATCATTCTTTAATCTGTCCTTATAGTAGTCATGGCTCACATCACAAATTACTGGAAGCATTCTAACCTCCTTAATGAAAAGATCTATAGTCACATCTTCATCAGACATAGTTTCAAAAGTTTTACACTTATTTGACGTATATTTGGGATAGGAAGCGACCGCAAATGTGCTCTGCCCTATAGCAAGTTGAGTTCTACCAGGTATCGCGATAGGGGGAAAGTGACGCACGTCTCACAGGAACCTGCTCCCTCACGGTAGCTATCTTAGGCCTCGTTTATGCACTAGCGGTCGACCGCAGCGGCTCAGTCCTGTCAGTCTGAAAAAGTGTTATAAGTGTGCGATGGATCACACCGGGTAGGTTGGCAGCACTGACATGGCGGGAGCGGTGAGCCGCTGTGCATAAACGCTCCCATTTAAACCAATGCATTTTTAAACCGCAAAAAACTGCGGTTTGTAAGTGCACCGATCTGTTTCTGTGAACCGCTGCGGCTCGCCGCTCCGCTTCTTGTTGCATAAACGTGCCCATTTAACTCAATGCACTTATAAAAGTAGTGCGGCCGCCGCTGCGGTCGACTGCTAGTGCATAAACAGGGCCTTAGACATGTAAGCGTCTCGCGTCTTTAAGCAGCAAGTGTGCACCGATCCTAGTCGTACAAAACACTAAGTTACAGCTAAGACAGTAAATTATAACAGTTGGACTCACCGTTGAAGCACCACTCCACTTCGTCCATGCAGAGCGTACGGCTGAAGAGGCAACCTGTAACATATTCGCAAACATTTCATCAGTCCGTTGCTACAGAATTACAGGTAAAGTTTTTTTAATTTTATTGGAAACTAGGGGAAACCCCTGCGTGCTCCGTACGCCAACTCCGTTCGTACCTTCCATAAACATTTTATGTTATGTATTCTTTACAATAAATGTGTAGGATTAATAATAACCTTAAAGCTAAGATGGTAAATGTTCAAATCAAATTATTTCGTATATTTTATAACAGCAGTTATATATAATAAAGATTAAAAGAATCAGCAAGGCTCAGGTCTACACTTAAACAAAAACGTAACCTAAAAAATTAGAAATACAAATAATTGTTTCAAATTTTGAAATCAATCAAAGCTAGCTATAAGGTCGTGAAGAAAACTCAAAAAGTGCAGAATAATATCCTTTAATAATTGTTTTATATAAAACGACAAAACGTTTCATTCTAATACACAAACACTCAACAAATTGTTAGTTCCTGTCAAAAAACGTACTTTTGGTTGTAGGATTTTACTGGCTAACAAACTCGTCCGAAGGACTTTGAAAACCAACGTGTTTACCAAATTTGGACCAAATCGGACGTAAAATGCGGCCGTTAGGCTAGTTACACATACATCGATTTTGGTCGATAGCGTGTTCATACGATTTTTTATCGTAGACGTACCTTTTTCACGATAATTTGCTTCAGTTGGCTTGTCATCTTGCATGAGTATGTGTGTGAGAAGAACTGGCCTAGCTTGTACTAATGAAATAAGTAGTTCACTGTGAATAGTTTCAACCATTGTTTAATAGAATACGCAGAACTTCACAAAAACAGAACAAAACACAGATTGAACTTAAAAAACAGCTACTGTATAAACTTAAAAACCCGAATAATACAAAAAAATCACCAAAAGTTTATGACTGCAGCACTGCAGCAAATAACTGGCACAAACTGACTGTCATAAACCTCAGTGAAGGCTATGACAACTCTTTACAAGAGATTAGTGGTGCCTATTATAACGTATGGGTGTGAGGCTTGGGGGAACGAATTGCAGAGAAGCAAAAAGAGTGCGGAGGTAACATTCTGAGTGCAAAGAAGGGCGCTGCTAAAAGTAGTAAAGGGCTACAGAACGACATCCACTGTGGCTCTGCCGGTGATTGCGGGGGTGATCAGTGGATCTGGTAATTAGGATGAAGATGCAATTACACGAGGATAAGGTAAGAGGGTGCAAGAGAGAGGAGGAGAAAAGGGACAGATGGAGAGAAGTGATGGAGGTATGGCAAGATCGATGGGAGAATGAAGAAAAGGGAGAAGAGACCAGGCTGTATTGGGAAAGAGTAGAAGACAGAATGAAAAATCAGTGGATACAGTTGGACCACTATACCACGCAAGGAGTCTCAGGCCATGGACATTTTAGATTTAAACTAAATAAGTTCAGATTGGTAGAGTCGGAAAGTTGTGAGAACTGTGGAGAAGTGGACACTGTATATCATGCACTATTTGAATGCAATAAATATAAGGAAGTGACGAGGAAGTTGGAGGTGGAATGTGAGAGAATTGGAGTAGAGTATGGGAGAAAGGTAGTGGTGGAAAACAAAGAATGTTTCAAACTTTTCAAAGAAATATGCAAGACCGTACGAAATGGTGGGGAAACAGGAATTAAAAGAAAAATATACACACGGACGAAATGGGAAAAAAATGGGAAGCCCAATGAATCCTATAATGGGATGAGGGGATGATTGTTGGAATGAAATTGACAACAGGACACCGAGAGTGTCCGGTAATGAAGTTAAGAATGAATAAGGAATTTTAGGAGAACAAAGTATAAAGACGAAGGCCTGATGAAAAAGCATAGGACTTGATCATCAGGGGTGGTGGAGGGCTTCGTGGGGGTCTCCCCAAACAAGTGTCATAAACCTCAACACTGCCTTCCCCGATGGCAGTCGAAACGCAACTAGACATGCAGACGTACGAAAAAAATTCGATGCGTGTGAAGACGTGCATTTGATCACGGCGGTCGTGTCTAGCCGAGGCAATGGACGGCCGCTACACGTCGATCGTGCGTCCCGTTTGAGGATCGTTGTGTGTGTAAGGACACATTCATTTCTTCGCGAAACTATTTTAATGTGACCAAAATCGATGCGTGTGTAACTAGCTATAGAGTACGAACACATAAATACATACAAAATTTGTGTGACACATACAAAACTACACTCAAAACGTGTTCTGGGGACCATGTTCGGTGCTCATTGATCACTCCCAACCTAAGCCTCACCATAAGAGTCACTACAATAGCTCAACTTTACTATGGAAATACGCTAAAAATTGCGAAAATTACGGGTTTGAAGTAAATATCTCGCAAATTTCGGTTGCAAACTTTAAATTCGGACTCAGCACACAAAAAAACATATAGAACCTCTGAGAAACTGACTACTTGAGTTTAGTCCACGTGCAACTGAAATTTAACTGGACTACTTGTGAACTGCCTTGGGCGTAAATATTTCAACTATTTCCTCTTAAAATGTTTCTAATAACTCATATAACAATGAGTTTTATATAAACATTTCCAACTCGGCTTGCTCTATTCAAACCTGACAGATGGATTAAAACTTTAACAATTTCCGACGACATCACAAAGTTTATGTACCGAGCAACCCACACAGCGCTCAACTCAGCGTCATTGTATATTGTTAAAGTTTTAACGTTTTAAAGTATAATCCATTCAGAAAACATTCGCTATAGAAAGAACGTTTTTCATTAAATTAGATTGTGTTATGCACATCGAGTTCTGGGCAAAGAAAGTGTTGTGCAATTCTGTGGAAAACAACTTGTAGGTTTTCCTTCGTAACTCTATTTAAAAGGAAATTTGCAGGCATTTTTATTAAACACACTAGTTACAAATATGTATATATAACAAAGTCGAGTTTGTTACACCACTTATAACTCAAGAACGACTGAACCGATTTTTATAATCTTTGATTTGTTGTATTTGTCTCCGCCCCGAATAGCAGAATATCTATTAAAATATATGAAAAATACATAAATTAAATTGAAAACGCAAAATAATTTAAGGTTAGGCCTAGGCTGATGGACTAACACAGCCATGTTATTTAAATGTATTTACATTTATTACCATAGAAACCAATAAAATAAAATAACAGGTACAACAGTGGATTCAAATGTATAATCTAAATCTATATAATAAAAATAAAATGCTGTTCGTTGGTAAGCGCATCACTTGAGAACGGCTGGACTAATTTGGCTATTTTTTTGTTTTAAATTGTTCGTAATAGTCCGAATTAAGTTTTTATTAAAATTTAAATTTGAAAAGTTTCCCGAAAAATTTAACATCCTTTTTTCCATGAACTCAAGGCCGTAACTCAAGAAACAGCTGTTCTAATAAAATGCTTATTAACACATGTTTGTTTACATTCATTACCATATTATTCTTCAAAGCCATCAGCTTTTTAGGTTAGATTGACCAACTTAAAGCAAACAAAAACAAAATCAACTAAAAACTGTTACTATATTTTAATTCAATTCAAACATTGGTTGTTACATATTATATATAAAACAACTGATTTGGATAAAAAACTAGACATAATTTTAGGTTAGGCCTACAATGAACCAAAATACGTTTATTTGCAACCAATTGGGCTAATTTAGAATCAGGTTTTTTACAATTCTTCACAACTACTGTATTAGTTTTTTTTTTTAGATTAGGATAAAGCAAACAAAAGGTTTACTGTATGATCTATAAAGGTTTACAAACTACAAATCTAAATTTGTGTAGTAGATTCCTAAGTGGCATAAAAACTATTTTGCAATTCGGTTACTTAAGTCAATGTAATGCAATGGAATAACTACCCTTTAAATTAAATCAAACAATAGCGAAGTATTGTTGGGGCCACTAGTTAATAATAATTCGACCACGCAGCTGAACCGCTGACGTGAATTGAGCGAATTTCCATATTGAAGTTTATATGTTTTAGGGATTCAACCAACTATTTGGGAAATTTTTCTACTCACGAAAGCGCTGAACATATGAAATATATATTTGTATAATTTGTTTGTAAATCAGCCTCCAGCTTAAGTGCAGCTTCGTTCCACTTGCAACGGAAAAAAGGCTTTGCGAGTTTGCACAACGATATTTGGTTGAACCACTAGAAATCAATTTTGAAAAATCAAAATGGCTATAAGTCAAAAATGTTAAATACTCATAAATATCGTTGTGTGGCATATCGTTTGAAAGCTTACTTGATTCTAAATCCAAAAAGAATAATAATTAGTATTACAAAAAAAAATAGTACAACGAAAAACGAAATGGGGTAAAATCGGAAAACAAGATTTCGTTGTTTTGGCCGCCATTTTTAATCGGTTAAAGATATGGATGTGCAAATTTCACCGATGTTTTTCTCTTGAAATTCTACATCGAAATGATGTATCACATGACCACCTTCCCATTTAAAAAAACAAAGTTACATTCAAAATGGTGGATCCAAGGTGGCGGATACATTTTTTGAAATCTTAATAAAATAGTATTTTTACATAGAGTAAGGTTCCTCAATCACATCTACCTTAAAATCTTCTTTATATACAAAAGATTTAACCAGTGCGGGACTTTTTGTACACCCTCTATATATATACAAAATTATATATAGATAACATTTTTAACAACACCCTTGAACAAACAATATCTTTGCGACAGTTATCGTACTTCCGTCATGTCTAGCAGTTTATTAACCTTCAGATTATAACGAATTTACTTTACAAACAGCTTCCCGACGCTCAACCTTCTCTAATGTCGATACAGACTACATGGATTAATTAATTCATCTTGAATATTCATAACGTCATAACGTCAGTATTGATCTTACTTCGATGTGGGCCGGCATACATTCTACAATTCTTTTAACTTGGTAGTTTAAGCTTCCAGTATGAACAATGTTTTGTAAACATGAGGGTTTTCGAAATAGTTCACGTTTTAAATGTTACCCCATTTAAAAAATATACAAAACTAGCAGCCCGATCCGGCTTTTCACGGGTAAACAAATCAAAGTTAAATGTATATAAAAAAAAAAAAAAATGAAAATATCAATAAATATATTACACTATGTATTTCTCATGGAGATTTTTAGTAACTTTCAAACCCCAAACCCCTCTAAAATGACAATTTTTTTAAAACCTTTCTTAGCAAGCACCTAGAGGAAGCTACATACCAAATTTCATTCCAATCCATTCTTTGTTTTTTTTAGTAACTTTGATCCCCCAAACCCTCCTAAAATTTCAAATTTTTTGAAAACCTTTCTTAGCGAACACCTAGGGCCCTAGAGGAAGCTACATACCAAATTTCATTCCAATCCGTTTGGTGGAATTTTTAGTAACTTTGAACCACCCAAACCCCCCTAAAATTTCGAATAGCTATTCCCAGATAGTCGGTTCAAACCATAAAACATGTAAACTTAATTTTTGAAAGTTTACTATAACAACTAAGCTGGTTTTGAATTTGTTAATATTAGGAATAAGTTGGATGCATATCATTTTCCAGAACTTTGGTTGCTAGGCCGTAGCGAGCAGGGCTCTATAACAAGGGCTAAACCGTTTCTTTGATCTCGGCACTGTGCCGCCAGTTTCACTCTGACGTCACCATGCTGATACACCCAAGCTGGTAATATTTCAGTAATGTGTGCGCAGTCGTTAACTCGCTATTGTAACTCGATGGAAAGGCTTCAGTAAAATAAAATTTAGATATTCTTAATCTACATAAAGTACGGATTATAACAGTATAAAAAACTTTTATTTTAACAGGTATTTCGAATTTTAATAATTGAAAATATTTGAGAATTATCACAGACTGACATGGAAAAGTTACTAAACGAGGAAATTTTTTATTTTTGGGTTATAAACAAACTTCCAGCGGGAAAGTTGTAGCCAATGAATTGATCTAAACTATCCAATTCACCGATTTGTGATAAAATGATTACATCATTATGAAATTGTTGCGAGGAGGTGCGGCGCTGCCACTCCCGAAGTACAGTTGTTTGATACGGGATTAACGTTTATGAAGCGGTCGACGCACAGTGCATTGCACGCCAACCCCATAAATACCCAATGCATTGCATGCTTCGCACGCCAACCCTCATATTGGGAGTATTTTCATACCCAATGCATTGCGTGCTTCACACGCCAACCCCCGTATTGGGAGTATTTTCAATACACAATGCATTGCGTGCTTCGCACGCAAACCCCCGTATTGGGAGAATTTTCAATACGCAAAGCATTGCGTGTTTCGCACGTTAACCCCCGTATTGGGATCATTTTCAATACACAATGCATTGCGTGTTTTGTTAGAGTGTAGTATTTTTGTTGAACCTTCATAGTTTTCCTATTTAATAGATCACATCAAGCTCACAAGAGAGTAAGGCTGTAACCTACTACATCCATGTGTATTGTACGTTGTAGTTTAACCAAGTAAATCTAAATATCAGTATGCACGAAATGCACAACGATGTAAAATATGTTGCTGGATCCTCTGTTGTGTTGTCTGTTTTACAATTTAATTTGCCCTTTTTAAACCAAGTATTAATTTTTACTACTAAATTGACCCCCTAACCCCCTCCCCCCCTGGCTACGGTCTTGTTTGGTTGGTTTTCCATTACTTTGAAACGAAGCAAGATACTAAGCTCTAGTTTGCCCCATCGTGTTTCTCTTTTAATAAGCGTAATTAAATTAAACTCAGCATAAAAAAATAATAAAGGGATAGGAACTTTAGAACACCTTGTACAACTCGCACTCACTTTTAACAGAAATCATTCAACACACGCGTCCACGTTATCACGGCCTACGCAGATCTCTCGGCAAATACAACCTTATCTATCAGATTACGGTTTTATCAATCCTAACACACTAAAATTGTTTTAACGGTCCGCCCAGAAATGAAATACAAGTTTATCGCCTCGATCGACGGCCATTAAATAAGTGATTACTTCAACTATATGCCCTGGTTAACTCGCCGTAGACATTTAATGGCCAGTGTTAAACAGGGAGGCTCGTTCGAAATAAAGGCAGGTTTCTAGAGTAATCATTCAATTATTTAATGCTTCATTAAAGTTAATATTTCGTTAAATATTAAATTTCAGTTTCTAGAAACAGATAATCAATTATTTTAAAACTATAATTAACTTAATGTCCGAATAACTATAAATCAAATACTTAAATCTATTAATAACTTAATATTTCAACCGGAAAAAGTCAAACGTCTTAATCTCTGTACTCCGGCCGTCAGCCTCGGATATAGCTGGATACGCGCTTGTAACAAACGGCCGTTACGTACCACCGATAGCGTTCCGATCATCGACCATAGAATTTAATACACTGGACACGTCGAACGCAAGAGAGAAGCCAGTTTTAGGGTCAAATACTCGCACAATATGGCGGCCGCCCATTCTAACTGTTATATGATAAAAACTACAGTAGCTATTTTTTCCAAAAAATACTTTTTCGGAAAATGTAGCTTTTCAGCTACACCTTCCTTGTGTTCATTTGATTACCTTGTGAGGAAAAAGAAGGAAAAACTGTTTTGATGGATAATAGCGAGCGTATATTCAAACCGGGAACAATTCAGGGGAGGGGGTAACCTGTTGGCTGAACCCGTACCTGTACACTTCAATGTCAATAAATTCGAGGGTCTCTTCTTTTTCCCACTAAATGCTTAATTTATTTGCCTTTTTTTTATCACGGAGCGGAAAAATAACATCCAAAAAACTATGCCCAGACACAAACTGATAAAATAATTAAAATAATTAATTCACAGATCGTACAAGAGAAGGGTGATGACGGGCGAGGGATGGAGGTTTTGCTTTTAAATCTTATGCCAATGAGTAAAATAAGGCCATTTTCAAAATGCTCAATATTGTAACTTTAAACTCATTTTGTAGCCCAGTCGGTATAGGTTACAACTACCAGTAATTTGCAATGCGGCTGATTTTTTTTTATAAGTACCTTAAAGTATGTAGATTAACATAAACAAAAGTTTACCAGTCTATCGATTTCCCAAAGTCGAAAAAAAATCGATTTTCATTTTTTTCGATTATCCTTAATATTTTGAGCTGGGATGAAGATAGAGAAAAATAAAAAATACCACCTTGTAGGGGAGGTATTTTTCAACAAAAAAGGTCATATGTATTTATTTCGTCCGAACAATGGTTTGTGTGGAAAAAATTAGATAATGCAGGTATGTATTTTGAAGCAGGTTAAATCACTAAAAGGGGACATCTTATTCATGTATGAAGCGTTGGCTCATTCTAAATTGGCCGAATTTTAATATATCGAATTGAAACTTGACGTAGGAGTTAAAATATATATTTTAAACATTTGTGCTGAGTCTCAGCTTGTTATCTTGAAAATGACCCGATCTAGGAGTCGATTTCGATTATCGATTTTAGGAGTACCGGACCCACCAATTCATTTTAAACAGCTCCGGTTTAGAAACTTTTTAAAATATCAACCTGAATGTTTTTTTACCAGTTAAATATATAGATTCAAACAAGATCACGGAGTATAAACCTTTTTTATTATTTACTTTTCAAAGCACAAGTAACTTAAAAAAGTATAATTTTAGACCTTTTTAGATTTTTCATCAAAACGTTTGAGTTAATCGGCTGCAGATTAGTCAATTTTTTAAATATAGTTTATAAAATAAGTATAGCAAAAAACAATTGTGTTTTTAACTTATGTACCAATTTTTAAATCGATATGTTCAAAAATTTCGAAAACGGAGTCGTTGAATCCAAAGGTGTTATAGTTAAAGCGAGATAGGTAAAACAGAAGACTATTTTCAAGCGCCTCGTTTTTAAAAACAGCATGACAAAAATCGTTCATACTTACTATGAATACTTATACTGGTGTACTCAACTTGTATCCCCGCAACCGCCCATATGTCCTGTACTGCCAACTAAAACCCTAACGCACAGTAGGCGGGTGTAGTATCCATTCATAACGCTCTGTAGCACGTCAGCAGGAGTTCTGTTTTTAAAGCAAATACCAATAAGTCAAATTAAGCCCTTTTCAAAATGCCTAATGTTTTAAATTTAATCGGCTGCCATTTGGTGTAGGGTGAACCTTTTGATGTCTGATTTGAGGCATTGTGTTCTCCTAAGATACACTTTTAATTTAATGTACAACTCGACATGTGCTCCTATTTAAGATTTTCCTCCGACTCCCTGTGGGCCGTCCCACTAAAATAAAATTGTAATTGCTTCAGAAATGCACTTTTCGTTAGAGATACGATGTACAAGATGGAAATATATGTGAAGAAGCGGGCCGCGCAGGTAGGGATGTGAGTGTGGAAGGGAGGAGGTATGTTATGCGTGGCGGGGTGTGGGATTTGACTGCTGAGTACACTACTACCCAGTCTGTTTTTTACGGCTGTTTTTAAAAGTTATGTAAAATTTTTATAAATAATTTATACAATATTTATAACAGTATATACAATATTTGTAACAGTATATACAATATTTATGACAATTTCATTAAGTTGATTATAGTCCAGAAATAATAAAACACTACAATGTTTTTAGAAAAGGCAGTGCACTAGATAACGCGACTAACCTCTGTCACCGACTGATTCGCTACGTTGACTTCCACGTTGTTGGCGCATGCGCATTGGCAGTCCCTGCTTCTGCGCATATAGCCAGCCGCATATATTTCCTACTGTACCAAATATCCAATGGTTACACAAATATAACACCATTCACAGACTTCTGAGACACCCTGAATATAAAAGATTACATATTATCCTCTGGTGAATTATTATACAGGAAGGATTGCCTAGACTTGATGTTACCAAGAACGAATTCCAAAAGAAAAACGGGATCACAAGCAGTACAGTGAAATAAGAATGGCATTCAATACATAGCAGTAAGGGGACGCTGTGTCTGTTGCAAGGATGTAATAACAGAATACCAGTGATGAAAACTCAATTGCCCTGACACGAAGGGGAGGGGGAGGGTCATTCGAGACATTGGAATGTTCAGCCTATATATATATATATATACATAGCTTAATGAAAACCCGTTCTTAGTAAATCCATTAAAGCATCCTCTAGCTCTAGATGATCCGTTTATTAGGATTTAGTGTATTAAACTATTAAACTGAATTTAATTAAACTAAAATACGGCTAGAACACTTTTTCTCCGCCCTGTATGGTTTCCAAACGTTAACTTAATATAGCTAAAATCTTAAAATCCAAGCATTTACAACTGCTTGTATAAATAACTAGCTGAAAGCACCAGTGCTTCCTTACGCTTTAATATCATTCGGTTTAAGGCCTACTTAAATAAGATTAGTAAAAGTTAAGTTTAACGTTTATAATTACTTAAATAAACCTAGAGAATTCCATTCTTAGAATAATTTCAATAATTAAATTTGACTATTTGCAAAAAGTTAAATGGTGTTTAAAAAAATTTGTATTCTTAAATTATTTTACATTTTTTAATTTAATAGTTTAAATTTTTTTTCAGTTGATTTTATAGATTTTGGTTTTAGCAAACAGAAGTTGTTATAGGGGTTGTTTGAAATATTTCAAAATCCTATCTTAGTGCGCCTCTAGCGCATATGACAAATACGTTTGAAAAATTTCACGTTCCTAGGCGGTAGGGTTTTTGAGATATACAACAAACAATATTTATTGTTTTAGGGGTTGTTTCAACCCTTACAGGCCACATATTTTAAAATACTTACTTAGTGGGCCTCTAGCCCCTATGAAAAATACGATTACCAAATGTCACGTTCCTAGGAGGTAGGGTTTTTGTGATATATAACAAACAATATTTATTATTTTAGGGGTTGTTTCAACCCTTATAGGCCAAATATTTAAAAATACTTTCTTATTGCGCCTCTGACGAATACGTGTACTAAAGTTCACGTTCCTAGGAGGTAGGGTTTTTTGTGATATATAACAAACAATATGTATTGTTTTAGGGGTTGTTTCAACCCTTACAGGCCAAATATTTATAAATCCTTTCTTAGTGCCCCTCTAGTGAATATGACCAATATGTATACCACATTTCAAGTTCCTAGGTGATTTGGTTGTCGAGATTTCGTGATGATTGAGTGAGTCAGTCAGTGGTATTTCAGCTTTATACAGCATTGAAGTTAGGAAATTGTTAACGAATTGTTATTGTACAAATAAAAATATATTGTTTATGATTTCAATGGTTACGCGGTCAGACTTCAATGGTAAAAAAGTTGAAGTTATATAAAAAACAAATTTTCAACTACATGCATACCATTTTTCAACTACATACAAATTTTTTTTAAACTATCTACCCACACATGCATAAATATCTTATAAAAATTATGCAAAACACCCCAAGCCGGAGACCAGGTAACTAGTCATATCCCGTCAGCTTGGAAGCGAGCAAACCACCGTTTGCTTTACTTCTCCGCAATACTACCCTCAAACCACAGATATGAAAACCGAGATTCGAACCCAGTATCTTCTGATCAGGAAGATTCTACGCTATCCACTCAGCTATGGCTTGCTAATAAGAACTGAGAAGAAAACAGCACTTGAGTTACGTGCTACCGTATTGCCTATCTCGCCCTTCTCTCCTCGCGTATAATGTACACTTCAATGCAAGCCATGAGTTTGTCGAAACTTTGAGTGCTTTTCCTGTATCATTAACAATTTCTGACTTACGCCCTTTTGCCTTGACTTCAAAGATTAGATTACTGGATAATTGCGTAGCAAAACTAACTAAAAAGATTTTAGTAGGAAATTTCCATAGGGAAGATGAGCTATTACAGTGACTGTTATGGTGAGACCTAAGATCGGGCTTGGTGAATGAACAAGTTTCAAGGTATCGTTAAAAATATATGTGTTCGCTCTCTAACGTCCCGTATTTTACGTCCGACTCGGTTTTGGTACACACCGAGTCGGACGTGTATTTAAGTTCTAAGTCGCTTGAGTTAGACAAAAAATCCAACAACCGGAGCACTTTTTTTTTGACAGCAAGTATTTTATTTTAGATTTCTTGAACTAGAATGAAACGTTTTTGGGGGTTCGTCTAAAAAAATAAATATATGAGATTATTCTGCACATTTTGTTTTTTTTACACGACCTTTTAGCCGTACTAGTCTCTCCGAAATCGATCAAAACTTAAAATACCATAAAAGTACCCGGTTCAAATTTTCACCGGAATTTCACCGGGCATCTTATTAAGCTCGGTAACAGCTGCCGTTCCGTTCCTCCGAACCGAACAAATCCCACGATCGGGGCGGCAAAACATCAAAGAAATGATGTTCTGAACAACGGTACGGGGCCGATCGCTCCGTTGGCGGTTTTTCACCGTCACATCAAAGGAATGTTCGAAACGGGGTGAGACAGTAGTCTTCTCAGTAGTGTGGATGGAGTCGAAGTCGCACCGTACCGTTCCTCTGCCCCCCTAAGGTGAAACAATTACAATTGCTTAAAAAAAAAAATTAAGTTCAGTTATTGTGTTGTCCCTTATTTTCGTGGTTCTTGGTTTTATTTGATCAGTGTGAATTTGTCTCCACAGTACTGTTTAACTTTTGTATCTGCATATATTTAAGTCACGCGTGTTAAAATTTCTGCCTACGTTCGAGTAAAAGTTTAGACATATAAATACATAATTCGACCACGAAGCTGAACCGCTGACATGAGTTGAGCGAATTTTCAAAATTAAGTTTTAGGGTGTCAACAAAGGAAGGAACTCCATAGCTGCTTGTGTGTACGAAATATATTAGTAGAATGTGTTTGCACCTAAGCGAGTCAAGAGCTCTTTCGCTTCGCTCGCAGCGTACAAACTCGGCCGTCGGCCTCGGACCAGAAAATGCCCCACGATAAAAACCCCACTTTAATGGTATTTTACGTTTTGATCGATTTTGGGGGAACCAAGCGAGCTATAAGAACGTGTAAAAAAACAAAATGTGCAGAATAATATCCTACATTTATTTTTTTGATAAAAACTTCAAAGTTTTATTATAGTACGAAAACTCTAAAAACATAGATACTTCCAGTCAAAAACGTGCCTCAGGTTGTTGGATTTTTTCGGGTAACGAACTCGTCCAAGCGACCTGGACAACTAACCTGTGGAACGAAGCAGCGCGTGAGCCGGGTAGGAGGCTGAGGTGCAAACAAATTCTACTAATATATTTCATACACGAGACAGCTATTCAGCGCCTTCGTAAGTGGACTAATGTCCCAAATAGTTGAAACCCTAAAACATAAAAACTTAATTTTGAAAATTC
Organism: Philaenus spumarius; assembly: GCA_018207615.1. Lineage (NCBI taxonomy): Eukaryota > Metazoa > Arthropoda > Insecta > Hemiptera > Aphrophoridae > Philaenus > Philaenus spumarius. The sequence continues at coordinate 574,685 of JAGFPH010000278.1, read as the reverse complement.
AGCGGTTCAGCTGTGTGGTCGAATTATTTATTCCTTGCAATTTATTTAGGAAATAATGAATTTAAACGTAAAATCCCCTGATTATTTCAAATTACTCGGGACATCTGCGGACAATGAATCGATTTAGATGTCCGGCAACCTTCGTTTTACGTCGGTAACAGTATAAAGCTTCCCCAAACCCCAAAGCTTTCCTTTCAAGTAAGATTTATACCTGAACCTACGTCATCTTTCCAAGAAGCATCCTTAGACATGCTTGCCTTTAAGCTCAAGGAAAACATCTAATGATGCTGTTACCTTAACAAGTTCACTGCTAAGGTCGCACATGTGAGCTTGACACTGAA
>JAGFPH010000278.1:506269-523653 GCA_018207615.1 Philaenus spumarius | reverse complement strand
TAAGAGATAAAAAGCGATAGAGTAATTTTTATTTCGTTATTGTAATCTTTATAATATTCTCTGTCAAAAATGTTCTTTGCGTTTAAGCTATAAAACAATTATTTACCGTGTATTTTTAAATTTAATGTTAAAATTTCAACTTTTCTATTACAATAATTACATGTTTAGCTATTTTTATTAATATGAGACAAGTTATGAAAAAATGGCTTAAATAAAACTTTTAGGGTATTTTGCAATCTTTATATTGATATGAGTTTTATAAATGTTAAGTGCAGACAGTTGACTTAATCGGCCTGGCAAAGGGAGATGGTGCGGCGCGGAGCGTACGAGTCCTCGAGGGCTTTATTGACTGGGTTATTGGTCTTCTTCTTATATATGCGTGGCACCTCATCTGTATTTTTGTCTGTACCTTGTAAAATTTGTATTCTTATTTTAGTTTATGTCAAAATGTTAATTGTATTACTAGTATTATGTTTTTATTGGAAGTAGTGATACAGCGAATCACACACAGCTGCAGTGGCACGGGAGTAATAGGTTGATATTGGAGAACTGACTAATTTATTTTGTATATTTATATGTTTTTCTTTTCTTTTCTTTTTGTTTTTCTTTTTCATTACAAACCAATTACCTAAAACTGGTTGCGGTAATTGGTGTAATTTTCAAGAATGTAAGGAGAATTTTGATGCAAGATCTGGAAATAAAATTATTATTATTATTATTATTATTATATTCTGGGTACTTATTCTAGTGTAACTAGCAAAGCGAGTGTTTCCACTGCGAGCGGAACGAAGCAGCGTGTGAGCCCTGACGGTGCAAACAAATTCTATTAATATATTTCGTACACGCAGTCAGCTATTCAGAAATTTCCCAAACTGTTGGTTGAAACCCTAAAACATATAAACATAATTTTGTAAATTCGCTCAACTCACGTCAGCGGTTCAGCTGCGTGGTCGAATTATTGTTTCTTGTAGTGCCGGTATGACTTTTACTTTCTCCTCCCTATACGTAGTATATGGAGAAAGTATTGTTTTCGTTCAAATTTTCAAATTTGAATTTTTAGTGGAATTATCTGTTTTGGTGCTCACTGAACCCCCAAAACATGTTTATTGAAATTATCTGTGTTGGTGATCCCTGAACTAAAAATATTTTTAGTGTATTTATTTGTTTTGGTGCTCCCTGTACCGAAAAAGTCGTTTTTTGGTGATATCTGTCCGTGTGTCTGTAAGGATGTGTGCAGAGCTGGAGACCATACCACGGCCCGATTTTGATGAAATTTGGTATGTAGGTGTAGTTCTGGAATATCTCCAGGATTTGTTTCCATTTTTTCAAATTTTTGATTTTTAAGTGGTTTTACCCCCCCCAAAAATAGCAAAAAACGAGAAAAATCAACTGCTCTAACGATTTTGATAAAATTTGGCTTATTTGTAGCCCTTATGATGTACCCTACCACATGCAAAAACCGCATCTTTCGAAAAATTCTCGTTTAGGTAATAATAATAATAATAACTGATTTTTATTGGTTTTTGGCCAAAAAGGGGGTTGTTTTCAAAATTTTTCAAAACCTTTTTTCGTGCATCTATACAATCCTAGTTGACATTTTTGGTGCAAATTTGTTCGAAATCGATCGAATAGTTTAAATAATAATAATAAAATATGGATGTGTGTTACATGCACCTAATATTTTCCATTGTAACATTTTCCTACTTTTGCAATTCTAAATAACCACCTCCTATGCTACTCTTGGTAAGGTATAAAGATTCAACTGGGAGAAAGTATGTGGCAGTTATCTGGTACCGTTTATTTATTATTATTATTACTTCAACCACGTCTGAGGAAAGGTAACGTAAATTGAGCTAAACAGCGAAACGTTAATCAAATTCCGATCAGAGATTGGTTGTAATCAATTTAACAATGTCAAGATAATATCGCGAACATAACAACAGCGCCTCGGGCGCATCAAAACCACAGGGAAATCTATAATAACGAATCAGTACGAACAATAAGTTTGTAATTTGAAGCAGATTGTTTAGCATTGACACGAGGCGATGAATTAATTGAAATCAACTCAACACGTTCACTGCTGCGCAAATTTCGTATTTCCTATGCTAGGATCTGAACTTTTATTTTTTAAATTTATAGTCTAAATGAGTAGTAATTACTTTATTTTTTACTTTTGAACCTTTCTACGTAATAATCATTAATATTTCAATGCGTCCATAGCACACAGGCTTAAAAATTGGCGTGCGAAGCGCGCAATGCTCTCTGTTTTGAAAATACCCAGAATACGGGGGTTGGCGTGCGAAGCACGCAATGCACTGCGTATTGAAAATACTCCCAATAGGGGGGTTGGCGTGCAATGCACTGTGCGTCGGCCGCTTCTCATAGTGTTCAGTGTCAAGCTCACATGTGCGTCCTTAGCAGTGAACGTGTTAATAATTTATAAATATGTTTGTGAGAAAGTTTCTGGTACCGTTTATTTTTAAATAGACCTACAATTAAATCTTTTAATTGTTAACTTTTGAATTAGGCGCTTAACACGCTGTTTTATCAATCTGACATCTAGCCTAAACTTTTGAAATACTGTACTTCTAAAAGTCAAGAATATATTAAATTTACTGAAGATACTATTATATAACATTGTACTTATTCTACATTTTACATTAATAGTTTATTTTATTTCATGTGCTGGGTTTGCGCAATTCAATACATTTCACCTAACCTATAAATGTAAAAGCATAAAACATATTTTACAGCTGACAATGCTTACGGTGCATCGTATGAACTGTTTTATTTTCCGAATACAGTTATGGGTTATTTTAGCTACATATGAATTAGGCTTGAGTTATTAGCGAATTTCCGTAGGAAAATGAGCTTATGGTAAGACCCAAGGTCGGGAGTAGCAAATAAGCACCGATCATGGTCCCCAGAACACGTTCTGGGGTGTCGTTAAAAATTATATACACAGTGTTTTTCGCGAGAGGTTGGCACACCTGACGAGTTCCTTAGCCAAAAAATCCAACAATCGGAAGCACGTTGTTTAACCGGAAGTAACTACGTTTTGAGATTTTTCCTACGAGAATGAATTTGTTTTTGAGTTTTTTACAAATATAAATGTAAGATGTTATTCTGCACATTTTGTTTTTTACGCGACCTTATAGCTCGCTTGGTTCCTCCAATATCGATGAAAACGTAAAATACCATAGAAGTACCCGGTTCAAAGCCATATGGTGGATTGTACCGTGAAGTTGGCGTTATATTGGTAATGTTGTCATTATATTAATCTTGCACCGTTTAAAATTGATATCTACAAAGTAACATAAACATGATTGTCTGTAGTCAAATAATAATAACTAGTGGACCCGGCAATGCTTCGCTATTGCTATTGCTTGATTTACCTAACCTAAAATTATATTTAGTTTTTGATCCAAATCAGTTGTTGATCAAAATCAGCTGTTTTAAGCTTTTCATACGAACAGCTGTTTTTTGTGCCCCCGATAAAATCAAAAGAAATCTTTCTTCTTCCTCCTTAAGATTGACCTTCCATAAGATTAACATTGAAACTTTTTGAGGGCTACTGGAGCGTATCCCTGAGGACCGATGTAAATTATAATGGGATTCTGCTCATCTACAGGACACTACCTTTCTAACGGTATGCGCGAATTTCTCCTACGATGCACACAAGCTGAGAAATTAAAAAAACTAAAAAACACGCTTTTAGAGCTTATCAAACTAAAAAGTTAAAAATAATTTTTCAAATAAGCTTAAAACAATAATAAACGACAAATACTAGCATTATTGTAAAAAAAGCGTTGGGCGCTCGATGTACGAGAAATATGGACAAAGCGCCCCACGCTTTTTTTACAATAATGCTAGTATTTGTCGTTTATTATTGTTTTAAGCTTATTTGAAAAATTATTTTTAACTTTTTAGTTTGATAAGCTCTAAAAGCGTGTTTTTTAGTTTTTTTAAACTATATTTATTTTTCACTTTTTAGTTCGATGTATTATAAAAGCGTGTTTTTTAGTTTTTTTAAACTATATTTATTTTTTTATTTTTAGTTCGATTAATTTTTGAAAAAAAAAATTTGGCCGTGGACGGGATTAGAACCCACGATCGGAGATTGAAGTCAGCGACGACCCGCGCCTTAGACCGCTCGGCCATCGATTGTACTTGCGTAAGAGAGATATAATAACAGTAATTAGCCACTGGCTTTTAGTCCAAGGGAGAGTTACTTACAAAGAAACATACATACATACAAGTGAAGCTAATATAAGCGTGTTAAAAAGGACGACAAGTTTTGTGCTTGCCTATTAATATATAGATAAAGACATGATTTTAGGTTAGGCCAACGCTAAACCAACAAACGTTGCTTTAATGCATTTGCATTCATTAGGACCATAGCAACCGAGTTATCAAATTTAGACATTTAAAAAATGAGAAAGCACTATGTCCAGTTTAGAGGTATCACCTAGTACTGTTCACTAATTTAACACAGCTTACAAAATTAAGAAGTGCAACGTCCATTTCAGAGATATTTCCAAGTAAACTATTTTAACACGACTTGCGAAATTAGGAAGAGCAATGTCCATTTCATCGGTAGCGTCACGAGACTAAACCCATACAGCTATTGAGTAAGCCTTTGAATTTACCACTGCCTACTTTATTTGATCGGTTTTTTCTTCTTTTACGATCAGCTGTTATGTTGAACTTCGGTTTATATTAGTACGTGTGTAAAACAAAGAAGAAGAAGAAATCGTCGACCAAATCAAAAGCGTCTTACTTTTAAAAAATTTCACGGTGCGAAACTTTTTTCACTTCAAAAAGAAAAAGAAAACAATAAACATTGAATACCTTAGGAGCACAGAGAAATATCTAGAACCGCCAGATAAAAAGGGAGAAATTCCTCAACGTTTTCACCTCCAAAAACTTCTGTGATAGTCAACTAAGATGTGTAAAGTTCGCTGGTGGTCACTCCACTGCTCTGGTGAACCAAAATCAAACCTTTTTGTATGTGTAATATGTGATGATATCTATTATAAAACCAACAAAGGTTGCTTAGATAACGAGGTTAAAATAATTCTCGACGTTTCGCAACAAGGGAATATTGGAGAAGCAAAAACCTGACAATTTCAATCAGATCAATCGTCTCACAATGAAATAGCATACGTAAAAGTGCAATCTTGGACAAAGACATTAATAATAATTCGACCACGCAGCTGAACCGCTGACGTGAGTTGAGCAAATTTCCAAAATTAAATTTATAGGCCAATTTTTTAGGGTTTCAACCAACAATTTGGGAAATAGGTATGAATTCACGACGGTGCTGAATAGCTGTAAAATGGTTCGCACGCCATTCCGAATATCGGGAGTATCTTCAACACACAAAGCAATGCGTGCTTCGCACGCCAACCCCCGTATTGGGGGAATTTTCAATACAGAATGCATTGCGTGCTTCGCACGAAAATCCCCTTCTTGGGAGTATTTTCAATACACCGTATTGTATACATACAGACAGACATTTTGTAAAAACCACTTTTTTGGACTCAGGGTGTCCCAAAACGGATATTTGAACAACAACCTCAACACCGATTATTTGCGATCACTATACTTTCTCTATACTATAGTACAGTGAGAAAGTAAAAATCAAATTAGTCTATGAAATGTTCAGGTCCACACATTTAAGTAGAAGTTCCAATATGTTCCGATAGGCTCACACGATTTACAAATAATTTCTGTCTTTTGCCCCCTCTTAACGAATACACAAACATAGTTTTGGCCCAAGGCTAACGTTTCGGTAATCAACTCATATAAAAGCGAGTGTCAGTACGTACGTACGTGAGTAACATAATATAACAGCTGATTTCATCCATCATATGTAACCCTTAGACAAAACCCGGAGTAGATTATACTTTGAGGTTATGTTTACAACTTTAATCATTATAATTTCTTGTGAAATAGATTTTTTTTCAAATATGAGTTATAGAACTAATGTAGGCTATAATATGTTATAAGATTTGCTTTGAGGTTACAAACAACCTTTTATCATCAATATATTCTTTTATACAAATTTAACGAAGAGATAGGCCTACCTATTCGTTTAACTTCGGAACATTCGTACAACTTATTCGATTATTAATTTCTTCACTACAATATTAATAACTTCTAAATCATTTGATCTATCAATATCGAATAAAAAGCGATTAAAAGATAATATTTGTATCTTTCTTTAAAAATATAATAACGTACATAAATACAAAATGTTTAACAAGGCCTACAGTTTTATAATCCTTATAATTCTACACATTTACCGAGTTAAAAATCCCCGTCAGCATAGTTAGGTAGGCCTGGATAAAGTCTGTTGTTTTTTTTTAAATGTATTTCTGATGTGTATCTAATTAATCTGCATGTGAATTTTCACGGAGGCTTACTAGTAAATTATATTATTCACTAACAAAACTAAAAAAATTAACAAGAAACTAAAAAATAAAACCAGTTTACCTTATAAATCAATCAGATTTTTGTATATTGATTGTTTTGATTTTACTCACGCGTAAAACACAAAACAAAAACCGATTTAACTCCGTCGTTTGAACTACACTGATGCATGTAACAAGACAAACAGCTGACTGTCTGCAGCCTAGACAATCCAGTGCCTTTGACATCGCATCGCGTCAGTATTTATTGCACCGAGATATCCGTAACAAAGACAATGAAGTAATATTGCAAGCGTGATTTATTATCACATTCTTCAATCGAGATGGCCTTGTTTTTCTAGAACATCTAAACTTGGGGGTAAAAGTGCATTAAGTGCATTAACGTGTATTTTTATATAATAAAAAAAGTGTATACAGGATGTCCCGTAAGTAAATTGCCAAACTTCGGGAAACATATCTATAGAAAAGTTTGACCAATTTAGTTTAAACTTAGGACGAAGTTTAACCTAACAATGGTCTACTTTAAGAAAAATAAACGATAATATCCAATTATGCGTTTCAAAACGGCGGCTGTTTCAAAATTTCAAACCTTAATTACCCAAAAACCGTACATTTTAACAAAAAATGACATGATACCGTTTTTGTAGCACTTTTAATTTCCTATCGGATGGTGTAACTGTCGAAACAATCGGATAGAGGGTAATAGTTTTATATGTAACTAGGGGAGACCCCTGCGTGCTCCGCACGCCAATCACCAACGGAACCTTCTAAAAACATACGTTATGTTTTATTTATAGTAAAGGTGTAGGATTAATAATAACCTCAAAACTAAAATGGTAAATAATGTTAAATGTTCAAATTAAATCATTTCTTATATATTATTTTATAACAGCAGTTATAATATTGGTTAAAAGAACCAGCAAGGCTCAGGTCTACACTTTAAAACCCTAACTAAAAGCTAGAAGTACAAAAATAATTGCTTCAAATTTTGAAATCAGCTGTTAATATTTGAGCAACCAGCTATATTATCTGTTATTTTATTCAATTGGTTGCTATGGTAATAAATGTAAATACATGTGTTGGTTTATAATTCTAGGCCTCACCTAAGAGATTTTTCCGACTAAATTTACAAATATTGAAATAAAAAAAGGTTTTTATCGAAATGAATTATAGCCTATGTTACTCAGGGAGAGTGTAGCGTTTTATTAGGAAAACTATTTTCTCTATCCGCTCAGTAGTGCCAGAGATTACCCCCTACATACAAACAAACAAACAAAAAAACAAATTAAATTACAAGTGAAAAAACATAGACCAAGACCGGGAGTTGACCCTGAAGGTCCCGGGTTCAACTCCCGGTCTTGGTTTATGTTTTTTCACTTGTAATTTAATTAAATATCCCTTGCTGAGGAAGTGTGTAAGCGGAAAAAAAAACTTTACCTCTTTATAATATTAGTATAGATAATTAATTGGTTTGTTCAACTTGGTATCCTAACCCAACACAGAAAACACAACAATATTGTATGTACATAATAAAAAAATATGTATACAGGATTATAAAATCCTATTATTAAAATATCTATGCTGAATGCGTGTACAATATATATTGGTAGATTTTTTTACACCCCAGCCTCCAGCTCCAACTCGCAGCGGAACCCTCGGCTTATGGTCTGTTTCGTTTAGCTCGCAGTGTACAAACTTGCTTTTTTTGTTACTTTTACGTACATTTATGTTATTTTGGGTTCTGATCGATTTTTGGGGAACCAGAAGGTCGTGTAAAAAACAAAACGTGTTTTTGTTTTTTTACAAAAACTCAATCCAGAAATAGATGAGATATCCAGTTCAAATTTCGAATAAGCATTTTGCATGTTAAGATTTACAAGTGTACAAAACACAAAGAATTTATTTGTATAGTTATCAAAATGGCGGCCGTTGCAAATTTTTAAGGTTGAATATCTTGAAAACCGTTAACTTTACAAAAAATGAACGAGACAAAATGTTTTTATTTTTTAACGACATACAAAATGCTTTTTTGTCGTTTCTGTAGATGAAAGGATAACCGAGTTGTCGACAAAAAACTAAAAACGTAATTTCTTGGTAATTGTTTACAACAACCAAAATTAGCCTAAAACCATCGTTTTTTGAATGTTAGTTTTAATAATAAGTTAAAATCCATTGATCTGAATTGCATTGAAAATCAAATGTGGTTTTTAACCATTTCAAAATGGCCACTGACAATACGTTTCAATAATGCTAAAAAAACGTATCAAATGCTAAAATCTATATATTAATAGGCAAGCACAAAACTTGTCCTTTTTTCTCAGCTTGTGTGCATCGTAGGAGAAATTCGGCATACCGTTAGAAAGGTAGTGTCCTGTAGATGAGCAGAATCCCATTATAATTTACATCGGTCCTCAGGGATACGCCCCAGTAGGCCTCAAAGTTTCAATGTCAATCTTATGGAAGGTCAATCTTAAGGAAGATGAAGAAAGATTTCTTTTGATTTTATCAGGGGCACAAAAAAACAGCTGTTCGTATGAAAAGCTTAAAACAGCTGATTTTGATCAACAGCTGATTTTGATCAACAACTGATTTGGATCAAAAACTGAATATAATTTTAGGTTAGGTAAATCAAGCAATAGCAATAGCGAAGCATTGCCGGGTCCACTAGTAGGCCTACATATAAATATACAAAAAAACAAGAAATGACGACTGCTTAACTACAGCTGATTTTAAACACGCTAAGATGATTGTAAAAACTGTAATCATTTTGCTAGTCCAAAGCCTGGATAAAGTGTGATTGGAATCAATATATACATATTAGTAAGATTAGTATCAGCACCAACTCAGTTAGCTGGCCCAAAAAGTGTAACGAGATGTACATGTAACCAACTGTCCGGAATCCCACAAAGGTTGATTTTCGTCTCTCATTATAAAATGACATCATTATGTGTACCGTAGGAGAAATTCAAGGGTAGATGAATATCGATTAATCGATTATTGAAAACAGTAATGATTTCCACTTTTTATTCCAAATATTAACAATATTTTAGCATTTAATAACTTTAATTTTGATTTACAAAATTATGATCATAGTGTAAGTAAAACTAGTAATATAATAGCATTGCCATTTATTTACAATATTGCCCCCCCCCCCCCCCCCACCTCGATATACATTGTTTTTTTATAAAATAATTCATATCTAGAGAACGGTTTGACCGATAGAGTTCAAACTTAGCACGTAGTTTAACCTAACAATGATTTATATTAAGAAAAATAAGCGATTATATCTAAACTTGCGTTTCAAAATGGCGGCTGTTTGAAACCCGAAACCCATACATTTTAACAAAAAAACGTAGAATTTGTGTAACCCTTTAAATTTCCTATCGGATAGTGTAACTGTCAAAACAATCGGATGAAGGATAATAGTTAAGTTAAAGATAATAACCTAAATACCCACCATATTGTTGTGTTTACTGTGTTGGTATAGAATGCCCGGTTGAACAAAACCAATTATTACACATAACTTAACTATTATCCTTCGTCTGATTGTTTTGACAGCTACACCATCCTAAAGGAAATTAAAAGGGCTACAAAAAAGGTGTCTTAACATTTTTCGTTAAAATGTAGGGTTTTAGGGTAATTCACGTTTGAAATTTTCAAACAGCCGCCATTTTGAAACGCACGATTCGATATAATCGCATATTTTTCTTAACATCGATCACAGTTAGTTTAAACTTCACGCCAAGTTTGAACTCAATCGGTCAAACCTTTCTCTAGATATGAATTATTTTGTAAAAAACAAACAAAATGGCGGATATATGGAAAACGAAGCTTTACCGCACCTATGGTCATATGAACAATTTTGCATGCTTTAGATCCCCCATCACGTTCTGAAGTCGTGCCAACCTCTCGCGAAACGTGTTTTTGGGGACCATGATCAATGCTCATTTACTACACCCGACCTTAGGTCTCACCGTAAGGGTCACTGCAATAAGCTCGCCTTTCTTGTTTTAATAAAATCAATATATGTTTGTATTTTCAATAATCCGAAAATATTTTTTAAATCTTAATTTGACTGGTCACCCACGTACACAAAGATTTCTCCTATAAGAGAGGACAATCAGAACTCAGTTATCTATCAACATTCCTGAGGAAAAGGTACATAAGGTAAGATTACTGAGATGGGGAAAAGTGCTTCCATTAAATAATTCTGAATTTAAATCTACGCAAATATCCCAACATATTGTACAGTTTTCACTGGGATATTTCAAAACAATATTTTGATTCGATTGTGTAGATCGTAAAACTAATAAAAAATCATCGCTCCAAAAGTATCAAAATCGGTTGCACACATTTTGCATAATTAATCCCCGCATACGATACTTCGAGTATTTGGTTTTACACGGACAGTACACACGTACAATCGATTTCACGCTAAATTCAACCTCAAAATACCAAAAACACAAAAGTTATACCAAAACATACGGTTTGTTTCCACCAATGTTAAATCGTGACGGAACATTTTCCACAATCTTTTTACGTAAGCACAGCTTACAAAAACGACTTACCTTGATTTTATTCGAACACCAGCGTTCCGCTAAATCACATTTTTAAATAAATTGGAACCACTTGTTTAAAAAATACGCACTCGGTAACCCGACGACACTCGCTATCGCTTCACGAATGACAGTATACGAGACGTCCAAAATGGCGACCTGCGCGCTGTCTGACGTCACTGTCATGGCGGCGCGCGTCGACCGTTTTATTGATTCGGTTAGAAGCACTTGTTGATTTCTAACAGTTGCTAATTAACAATGCACAAACTATGTGATTACGGGAACGAATTTTAATAATTATCTTAAGTTTTAGGCAAGGTACCACTATTGCGGCAAGGTTTAAGACTATTTTAATCTATATCAATATATATATATATATATATATATATATAATAAAAATACCACTCACTCACTCCTCACGAAATCTCAAAAACAACCAAACGGATTGGAATGAAATTTGGTATGTAGCTTCCTCTAGGGATCTAGGTTCTCCTTAAGAAAGATTTTCAAAAAATTCGAAATTTTAGGGGAGTTTAGGAGGGGGTAAAAGTTACTAAAAGAAAAACACCGAACGGATTGGAATGAAATTTGGTATGTAGCTTCCTGTAGGTATCTAGGTTCTCCTTAAGAAGGTTTTCAAAAAAAAATTGAAATTTTAGGGGGTTTGGGAGGGGGTCAAAGTTACTACAAAAAACCAGCATACGGATTGGAATGAAATTTGGTATGTATCTTCCTGTAGGAATCTAGGTTATACTTAAGAAAGGTTTTAAAAAAAATTGGAAATTTTAGGGGGGTTTGGGAGGGGGTCAAAGTTACTACAAAAAACCAGCAAACAGGAATACAATTTTCAGTGCTTTCCTAAATAGCGCAGACTTTTTTTCATGACCACAGTAGGATACGCACAGGTATTCAACGAACACTTAAAAAGAATTACAATTACGTCAAAAAGACTGAAAATACCAACAACCACGGGCAACGCCGTACGGGTCAGCTAGTAGTGAATAAATTACTAATCGAATATGTTTATATGTTATACAAAGATGTACGAAATGTTTCCGAAGTTAAACAAATAGGTATTCTTCTTTAAATTTGTATAAACGAATATTTTGATGATAAAAGGTTGTATTTATATACAGTTTTTAACCTCAAAACAGATATTATAACATACATTAGTTCTATAACTCATATTTAAAAAAATCAACTTCATACGAATTTATATTGATTGAAGTTGTAAACGTAACTCCAAACTGTTATATATATATATGTTACTCACGTACGTACGGACGTACTCTCGCTTTTATAGAAGTTGATTTTAACGCAACGTTGGTACGAAATAGTTTTTAGCGAATTTTCCGTAAGCGAATTGCAGTGACTCTTATGGCGAGACTTAAGGTTGGGAGTGGTCAATGAGCACCGATCACGGTCCTAAGAACGTATTTTGGGGTGTCATTACAATTATATATTTACATATGTATATACGTGTTCGCACTCCAAGCACTCTAACGACCGCATTTTAAGTCCGATTTGGTACACGTCTTGGTTGTTTAAGTCGCTCGGACGGGTTCGTTAGCCAAAAAATCCAGCAACCAATAACGTAAACTGTGCCATTAAAATCGACTCCGATGTTTCGGAATAAGTTTACATTCGAAGTCTGTTATCGTGTATGCCTACGTTATTTCGCCGCATAAATGTAGAACTGTCATATTCAATTTCGTGTAAGTTACTTAGGAACTCTTCTGACAAATCCATGCAGATATTCCTTACGGAGAAATGAGAGCATCTTTCCTTCATAAAGTTGGTTAAGAAAGATCAAAGGCCGAAGCCTTCCTTTCAAGTAAGATTTATTTCTGTGAAACGCCCTTAGACAGGCTCGGGTTGAAAGTTCAAAGAAAAGAGCTAATGGTGCTGTTTCAACTTATTTATATGCACCTTTTTTCGTTTCTTCAGCCCGTTCAAACCACTTTCGTTAGTGAGGTATTGAGTGAACAAGTTCACTGCTAAGGACGCACATGTAAGCTGACACTGAACACTATGAGAAGCGGCCGTCGCACAGTGCATTGCACGCCAACACTCAAATTTGGAGAGTATTTTCAATATACAATAACCCCCGTATTGGGATTATTTTCAATACACAGAGCATTGCGTGCTTCGCACACCAATCCCCGTATTGGGAGTATTGTCAATACACAGTGCATTGCGTGCTTCTCACGCCAACACGGGTATTGAAATTATTTTCAATACACAATTCATTGCACACAACTTACGAAATGAGGAAGCACATTGTCCATTTCAGGGGTATTACATAGCAAACTATTTTAACACAACGTACAAAATAAGGAAGCATAATGTCCATTTCAGAGGTATTACCAAGTAAACTATTTCAACACAACTTACAAAATGAGAAAGAGCAATGTTCACGTCAGGGGTATTAAAAGTAAACTATTTTAAAACAACTTAGGACATGAGGAAGCACAATGTCCATTTCACAGGTATTACCAAGTAAACTATTTCAACACAACTTACGAAATGAGGAAGAGCAATGTTCATTTCAGGGGTATTAAAAGTGAACTATTTTAAAACAACTTAGGACATGAGGAAGCACAATGTCCATTTCACAGGTAATACCAAGTAAACTAGTTTAAAACAACTAAGAAAATGAGGAAGCAAATGTCCATTTCACAGGTATTCACAAGTAAATTATTTTAACAACTTACAAAATGAGGAAGCACAATGTCCATTTCAGAGGTATTACCAAGTAAACTATTTTAAAACAACTTAGGAAATGCGGAAACACAATGTCCATTTCACAGGTATTACCAAGTAAACTATATACTCTCCTATATACACATGTGAACTATATATAGTAGAGGGTGACGGTAAAATCCGATTCACCACCCGCAAAAATTTTTGGATGCGGTGCGCCTGTAGAAATTTACACTTCAAAAAATGTATAATATAAACTGAGAAAAAAGAATCGTGACAATAATTAAAAGTCAGTACTAAAGCTCAGTATGAATAGCATATAAAACAGGGCGTAGCACGCGAAACCAATCTACAGAAACCAAACTATTTCACAACGAAAGAAACTGTGAGAAGTTCTTTCTTTTGTTCAAATACCAGTTACAAAAGAAATGTCAAATGTAAACATACGTCAAATTTTAAATTATTTTAATAGTATCATTTTGAAAAAGTTTTGACTTACCCAGTCCCGTTTCAAGATGTCGGCCGTAATACAATTGAGGTTTCTGTTTACCACCACTGAACAGTTTCATCCTGAGAAAATACAATTTAATTAAACATCGCTAATGATTTTTTTGATAGAATAAACTTCGAACACAAAATCTCACAACTAATACGTTTATTAACTCAAACGCGTTTCAACGACAAAGTCGCCATCTTCAGTGATGCACGAGCTACAATAGTCAAACTATAACTAACTCAAACTCAACTTAGTTACTTATAGGTTGACTAATATAGCTCGTGCATCAATTTGTTGTTGAAACGTGTTTGAGTTAATAAACGTATAGTTGTGAGATTTTGTTTTCTAAGTTTATTCTATCAAGTATATCTTCTCACAAGTCAAGCTCAATATTTATTTATATTGCTAATAATATACCATTTGAAGCAATTGAGCACATTTTCATAAGCTTTCCATCATTTTAAAATTTTAGGGTTAATGAAAAACCCAATATCTAAAAAATGTCAAATTAAATGTTTAGGTCAATTTATAGTAGATATTTAGTTAGATTCAAATTGGATATTAGGTCGATTCACATGGGATATTTATTTAAATTCAAATGGGATATTTAGGTCAATTCAAATAGAATATGTAGGTCGATTCATATGAGATATTTAGGTAGATTCAATTGACATATTTATGTCAATTCAAATGGGATATTTTTTATTTCAATTCAAATATTATGTTTAGGTCGATTCAAATTAGATATTAAAATCGTTTTAAATAGAATATTTAGATCGACTTAAGTGGATATTTAGGTAAATTCAACTGGGATTTTATGTCAATTCATATGGGATATTAAGTCAATTCAAATGGTATATTTAAGTCAGTTCAAATGGGATATATAGGTCAATTTAAAAGTGATATTTAGGTCAATCCAAATGAGATATAGGCCATTTCAAAAGGGATATTTATGTCAATTCAAATGGGATATTGAGATCAATTCAAATAGGATATTTAGGTCGATTTAAATTGGATATTTAAGTCGTTAAAAATATAACATTTAGATCGACTTCATTGGGATATTTAAGTCAATTCAAATAGGATATTTAGGGCAATTCAAATGGAATTATATTTATGTAGATTCAAATGGGAAATTTAGGTAAATTCAAATGGGATATTTATGTCAGTTCAAATTAGATATTTAAGTAAATTAAAATTATTGGATATTCATTCAAATTTAAATGGGATATTTAAGTCAATTCTAATGAAATATTTAGATCAATTTAAAGGGGATATTTATATAAATTCAAATGGGATATTTCATTAAATCCAAATGCAATATTTATGTAGATTCAAATGGGATATTTAGGTAAATTCAAATGGGATATTTATGTCAGTTCAACTGGGGTATTTAGATAAATTCAAATCAGATGTTTATGTCAGTTCAAATGGGACATTTAGGTCAATACAAATAGGATATTTATGACAAATAAATTGGGTATTTAGGTCAATTCAAATGACATATTTAGGTCAATTCAAATGGGATATTTATGTCAGTTCAAATGGGGTATTTGAGTCAATTCAAATGAGATATATAGGTCAATTCAAATGAGATATTTAAGTCGTTTCAAATGGGATATTTAGGTAAATTCAATTGGGATATTTAGGTCAATTCAAATGGGATATTCAGGTGAATACAAGTGGGATATTTAGATCAATTCAAATGGGATATTCAGGTTAAGTTCAAATAGGATCAGGATCAAGGTTACCGCTACCCACAACTCTCTATTCCGATGCAAGTGTCTCTGTCCTAATCAATTGCCGTTTCCATGAAATTATCACACAGTCTACAATATTCTGTTTGCATTTGATTCACCATGAGTGCAGGTGATGAGCTAGCGGCGAAGCGAGCACTGAGCCCTCCACTATAGTTGTAAATATAATACTGAACAATTTGCAATGTCGTTATTAACTTGTGGCTTACGATGTTGTTAAAGCAGGAATGTCGGTTGAGTATTGTCTACAACAGTGCTGCATTATTGAACTGGGAAAGGCCCGAAAAGCAAGTTTCTGAGAAGTGGTATTTGAAAAAAAAATTCATATCTCTAGTTTAAAAGGTAATTTGAACAGAACACGTCAAAAACTGCTTTTTAGCTAATTTCCATAGGAAAAATGAGCTATTGCAGTGGCACTTATGGTAAGACCCAAGGTCGGGAATAGCAAATGAGCACCAATCATGGTCTCCAAAACAAGTTTTGGGGTGTCATTAAATAAAAATCGTATATATATATATATATATATATGTGTGTGTGTTCGCACTCTAGCGACCGCATTTTGTCCGATTTGGTACACATGTTGGTTGTCTATGTCGCTGGGACGAGTTCGTTAGCCAAAAAATCCAACAATCGGAAGCACGTTTTTTGACTGGAAGTAACTATTTATTGAGATTTTCCTACGAGAATGAAATGTTTCAGAGTTTTTTCTACAAATATAAATGTAGGCTGTTTTTCTGCACATTCTGTTTTTTTACGCAACCTTATAGCTCGTTCGTTTCCACCAAAATCGATCAAAACGTAAAATACCATAGAAGTAGGCCTACCCGGTTCAAAGCCATGTGGTGGATTCTACCGAGGGATTGGCGTGCGAAGCACGCAATGCATTGTGTATTGAAGATACTCAAAATACGGGGTTTGGCGTGCGAAGAACGCAATGCTTTGTGTATTGAAAAAATCCCCAATAAGCGGAATGGCGTGCGAAGCACGCAAAGCTTTGTGTATTGAAGACACTTCCAATATGCGGAATGGCGTGCGAAGCATTTTGCAGCTATTCAGCACCGTCGTGAAGAGATCTATTTTATAAACTGTTGGTTGAAACCTTATACATATAAACTTAATTTTGGAAACTTGCTCAACTCACGTCAGCGGTTCAGCTGCGTGGTCGAATTATTATTTACGTGGTATCATTTTTAGTTGGCGGCCATAAACTCACCAAATTTCTGGTTAGCGAATTTCCATAGGAAAAATGAGCTATTGCAGTGGCCCTTATGGCGAGACCCAAGGTCGGGAGTAGCAAATAAGCACCGATCATGGTCCCCAGAACACGTTTTGGGGTGTCATTAAAATTCATATACAGGGGTGGCAAAAAGTCCCGGAACAACCCAATATCCTTTTCCAGGTTCCACTTACACAATTGAAACTTTGCAAATTGTTTATG